>JARYGA010060598.1:50274-91763 GCA_030545235.1 Helianthus tuberosus
GCAGTATAGTCCATATATATTAAAAAATGATGTATAATGGAAAAAACGTAAAATTTAGACTATTATCGACGCGTTTGTGAATTAAAAACAATTTTAAAAAATTTAAAAAAGGCCCTAAGCGCTGCGCTTTGACCTAAGAGGGGCGTTTTGCCCAAAAAAAAAAAAACCAAAGCGCCGCTCTATGGCCAAAGCGCGGCGCTTTGATGTAAAGTCAACCGACAAAGCCTGACAGGCTCAGTTCTTGTCGGTTGACTTTACACCAAAGCGCCCCGCTTTGGCCATAGCGTGACGCTTTGGGGTGTGAAAATAATTTTCTCCGTGTGTAAATAGCATGACCCATTTTTCTATATATCCTTTGCTTAAACGGAACATGGTGTCCAACTGAAATCATTAATCTTCACCAACACACGAATTTGTTTAAAACTTTCTTCTACTCCATACTCTGCTTCTATACCTTATTATATTATATATATATATATTCTGCAAGTTGACTTTTTTTATTCTTTCCTGTGTTTACACTTCCCCTTTCTGCTTATATATTATGTATATAGTTTTTGAGCTAATTGCAGATCAAACATGATGGTAATCACTTGAACTCAACATCCCCATTTTTTAAAGCTATGATCCCTGTAATATTGTATTGCTGTTTGATTTAATCAGTATTGATTTTTTTTTTTTTAGGGTAAAGGGGATATGCAGGTTATAGGGTTGAGGTTGCTAGTGATTTTGTGGGGTTTGTATACTGTAACATCTCATGGGGATCAACCCTTTTCAAAGATTTCTATACATGAGACTGTGTTTGCTCTTGATGATGCAGCTTATGTTAAAGCATCTCCTTTGGTTCTTGGATTAAAGGTAACAACAAAGATTAATTTTTTATTGTTTTCTCAGGTTTAAATAGGAGTTGTAATCCTATTGATGTCTGCCACATATTTTGTTTGTGATTTTTAGTGTCATGAAAATGATTTTAGTATAATTGGATGATTAAACCAATGAGAAATGGGAATAAATTTTCAACTGTAAAGCTACATATATGATGCTCTGATTTGAATGGTTGACTTTAAGTTTGACTCTTTATTCATCATCATCATCATACTCAGTAAATCCCACCAAATAGCAAAGCTAAGGTAGGGTCTGAGGAGGATAAGATGTAGACAATCTTACCTCTACCCCAAAGGAATAGAAGCTGCTTCCAGTGAGACCCCCGGCCGGCTCGATAGTAGTTTTGCATCAAGCCTTGGACATAAGGCACGTAACACTCAGCAATTGGGACAAATGCCGATTAGTGCATGTACCCCCTTGTCTTTCGGCTATCAGTGCCACCAGATGATGCATGATTAACCATCCCCCTCTTTTAACGTTATTTTCACGAAATTAGTAAAATAACGTTAAAATCAGTGCACTTTCACTTTTGCCCCCCGAGCGCCCACACATATATACATTATATGCGCATACCGCAAGCGGGGCGAATCATATTATCATGTACATTGTGTGTAATTGTTAATTCCAAACTCCATTCCAGGGTCAAACCTCTGAATGGTTGACTGTAACACTGCACAATCCAAACCCGTCGATCGATGACTGGATTGGTGTATTCTCACCTGCAAACTTCAGGTATTTTAGAACTTTAAAGTGTTCTTCCTCAATCCACATTTGTCATTCGAAAAAACTATGATGTTAATATACTTCCGTTTTTATGGTTTTCAGTGCTGCGATATGCACACCGGAAAGCTCAATGATCGCTCCTCCATTATTATGCACTGCACCTATCAAGGTCTGTTCAGTTTCATCACACTCGTTTGAAATAATATGGAAAAGAAGCTATAATAATATAAGTTATATAACCAAATGTAACTTCTTTTTTCAGTTCCAATATGCAAATTACAGCAATGCTAACTACAGAGACACAGGAAAAGCATCATTGAAGTTTCAACTGATCAACCAACGATCTGATTTCTCTTTTGCATTATTCACCGGTGGATTATCAAAGGTTTTCTTACGATTTGTTTAATATTACTTCCTTCTTTTATCAACGTTTCAGTTATGGTTTTCTAATACAAGGTCGAATTTACATTGTGCAATAGCCGAAACTTGTAGCAGTGTCAAATTCTGTCGTTTTTGCAAATCCAAACGCACCAAATTACCCTCGTTTAGCTCAAGGAAAGACTTGGAATGAAGTAAGTTTATTATTTCGTAACTACTCATAATTTTTATGTTTTAAAATAATCGTTGTATGTATATTAGATGACTGTAACATGGACAAGTGGATACGGGATTGATGAAGCAGAACCTTTCGTTGAATGGGGCCGGAGAGGTGAGGAGAAACAGCATTCTCCTGCTGGGACATTGACGATTGACCGAAAGAGCCTCTGCGGTATGCAAATAATCTACAAATATTAATGACGGAAGGTGCAAATATTATTTTAATTTCTTTTGTTTTCATTTTAATAAAACAGGAGCACCTGCACGAACCGTTGGTTGGCGGGATCCTGGTTTCATTCATACTGGATTCTTGAAGGAATTGTGGCCCAACTCAGTGTACGTTACAATGTCCCACAGATTATCATTTGTACCTTTGTAATTTTCAAATTCAATATCTTATGGGTTTTTTATTCATTTTTTTCACCTAACATATTATTTTCCATAACACTTTTAGTTTTGAAACTAAAAAAATAGTTTTTAGAGTAAAATACCATTTTCGTCCCTGAGGTTTGGCCAGTTTTTTGACTTTCGTCCAAAGGTTTGTTTTTTCGCATCCGGATCCAAAAGGTTTGAAATCTTGCCATTTCATCCTGCTCGTTAACTCCATCCAGTTTTCTCCGTTAAGTCAGTGGTATTTCCATTTTTTTTGATAACTTTAGGGCAATTCGGTCTTTTTCGCTTTATGTACAAGCATTTAGCTTAATGTTCAAGTATTCACTTAAAAGGCAATCGGTCTTTTTCACTTTATGTACGAAAATACCCTTGACTTAACAGAGAAAAATGGATGGAGTTAACGAGCCGGATAAAAATGGCAAGATTTCAAACCTTTTGGATCCAGATGCGAAAAAACAAACCTTTGGATGAAAGTCACAAAACTAGCCAAACCTCAGGGATGAAAATGGCATTTTACTCTAGTTTTTTTGGCAACCGGGGAGTAAAAGACTGACTTATTTTTTCGGCTATGTATGAAGTTCTTTTAAGAAGTTAAATACTTTGTCCATCCTATGAAACTTATATGATTTGACCGAGAAGTCAGAGTAAGAGAAATGTTTAATTTATAAGGAAAAAAAAAAAACCCTTTAATGATGACATAAGAGGGAACATTAATTATCTGCAATGATGGTAACAGAAAAACAACCAACTTGGAATTATGTAGTTACCAAAAAGGAAATGTTAACATTTTCGTTGTGCAGGTACACTTACAAACTGGGCCACAAACTCTTAAACGGTTCGGTTATTTGGAGTCATGTTTACCAATTCAAATCATCTCCTTACCCTGGTCAAAACTCGTTACAACGTGTGATCATATTTGGAGATATGGGAAAGGTACCGTTTGAATTTTTTCGTTTAATTGTTTTCCGGTTAAGCTTAATATTGTTTCAAAATTGCAGGATGAAGTTGACGGGTCAAATGATTATAATAATTATCAACATGGATCACTTAACACCACCAAACAACTCATTGGAGACTTGAAGAACTATGATATAGTGTTCCATATTGGAGATATTTGTTATGCCAACGGGTATCTCTCACAATGGGATCAATTTACCGCACAAGTTGAACCAATTGCCTCTGCAGTACCTTATATGGTTGCTAGGTATAGTTTTTTTACGGTCAATAGTTTCACACTCGCCACAATGAAAACGGCTGAAAATCTGAAAATTTACTGGATAAAATTAGTTAATCTTTAGAGTAAAATGCCATTTTCGTTCTTTGAGATTTGGCCAGTTTTGCGACTTTCGTCCAAAGGTTTGTTTTTTCGCATCTGGATCCAAAAGGTTTGAAATCTTGCCATTTTCATCCGGCTCATTAACTCCATCCATTTTTCTCCGTTAAGTTAAGTCAGGGGTATTTTCGTCTTTTTTGTTAACTTAAAGGGCAATCCGGTCTTTTTCACTTTATGTACAAGCATTTAGCATAACGTACAAGTATTCAAAATACCCTTACTAAACAAAAAACAAGTAGGTCAAAAGACAAAAATACCCCAGACTTACGGAGAAAAATGGATGGAGTTAACAAGCCAGATGGAAATGGCAAGATTTCAAACCTTTTGGATCCAGATGCGGAAAAACAAACCTTTGGACGAAAGTCGCAAAACTGGCTAAACCTCAGGGACGTCTATTCTTAATGTCCATAATTTGTTTTTCTTTTGAGAATTTTCTAATAATTTCATGCTTTTTAGTGGCAATCATGAGCGTGACTGGCCAAACTCAGGATCTTTTTACGAGAACAACGATTCAGGAGGCGAATGTGGTGTTTTGGCTGAAACCATGTTTTACGTTCCTGCTGAGAACCGAGCAAAGTTTTGGTAAAATATCTTCTCACCAACCAACTAATTTTCTATAAGCGTTAGTCTTTAATCTTCTATGGTCTATTTAATGTGTTATAAAAACTGCGTTTATGTGTCACAGGTATTCTACAGACTATGGAATGTTTAGGTTTTGTATTGCTGACACAGAACACGACTGGAGAGAGGGAACCGAACAATATAAGTTCATCGAGGAGTGTTTTGCAACTGTAGATAGACAAAAGCAACCATGGCTAATCTTTCTTGCTCATCGCGTTCTCGGGTACTCATCGACTTCATTCTACGCTGTTGATGGAGCGTTTGGGGAACCAATGGGGAGAGAAAGCCTTCAAAAGCTATGGCAGAAGTATAAAGTTGATATCGCCATTTATGGTCATGCACACAATTATGAAAGAACTTGTCCTGTTTTTGAGGTTAGTTTTGCAATATTCATATTAGATGTGGCATAAGTATTATAATGGTTAGAGGAAAATGCCATTTTTGTCCCTGAGGTTTGGCCATTTTTGCGACTTTCATCCAAAGGTTTGTTTTTTTGCATCTGGATCCAAAAGGTTTGAAATCTTGCCATTTTTATCCGGCTCGTTAACTCCATCCATGTTTCTCAATTAAGTTAGGGGTATTTTCGTCTTTTTTGTTAACTTAAAGGGCAATTTGGTCTTTTGAATACTTATACATTATGCTAAATGCTTATTACAGAAGTCTTATCTTGGTAGATATAGGAGGGTATCTTAGTCATTTAAAGTTTCATTTCTATGATTCAGAATACATGCACAAGTAACGAGAAGCATGCGTACAAGGGAAGCTTAAACGGGACTATTCATGTGGTGGCGGGAGGTGGCGGAGCAAGTCTTACAGAGTTTGCGAATATTAACACTACTTGGAGTCTAGTAAAAGACGTCGATTATGGGTTCCTTAAACTCACGGCGTTTGACCATTCTAACCTTCTGTTTGAGTACAAGAAGAGCAGCAACGGTAAAGTTTTCGACTCCTTCAAGATTTCTAGAGATTACAAAGATATATTGGCTTGCACAGTTGATAGTTGTCCTACCACAACCCTGGCATCTTAGCTTCAAAACTTGTGTCTCCATGAATATTACACCTGGTTTAATTTATTTGATTCCAGTGTACAAATCTCAGTTGGTTGACTATACTCTAGCATACCAACTTTATAAAAAAAGGTGATCAAGTATCAAGATGAAGGCCAATTTCTTTAATATGTTTGTGTGAAAATAGATTATTTTGGATTGTATTATTTGCTTCCTTCATTGTCATCAACCGCTTTGCTGCGGGTCGGTCCGGTTTATTACTGTAACAACACGATATCGGCACGCGACATAGCAATTGACACGTGTCTTACATCCAATGAAAACCATAAAAATTGAAGCCCGAACCAGTAACGGTGTTGTTCGGTCGGTACCAGTTTGGTTAGTTACGGTACCGGTATCAGTTTGGTTCGTTATGGTACCGGTATCGTACAGACGTTGGCTATGGCTTACGATAACAAAAAAAAAAACTTTATTGCGAATATAACCATGTGTTCAACGAATTTTATACCGTTACGTCTAGAAAACTATAAAACCGAATATAGTACCAGTACCGATGTTGTTTGGTCGGTATATGATAATAAAAAAATCAACTATATATATATGAGTCGTTTAAATAGAACTTTGATTGAGTCATACATAATAATAAGCACATGATGATGGCGATACATTCAAAAATTTATAAAACGTTATATTGTATTAATAAAAAACGAAAAAGGGTAATCGACGTCATTTTACTAAAAAAATAAAAGGTAAACCGATGTTATACGATACCGATATCGATATTGTTCAGACGTTATCGTTATTATTAAAAAAAAGAATATCATTAAAAGTTAAAATTAAAAAAAAAACATATTTAAGGTTAAAAGTAAATATAATAATAATAATTTATTGCAATATTGAAATGATAAAAAAAACTATATATTATTTTAGAATTAATGATAAAAAACTATATAATAATGAAATGAAAAAAATATGAAAAAAAGAAATATATATAAAGTCAAATCACTATTCATAGCCACTTTCCATTTATATATATAGGTTTTTTCCCCCGCGCTATGCGGCGGGATTTTGATCGTTTTCTCGGTGTTACGTGGCGTGACTTTAATTGTTATCGGTTTGATTTATCTGAAACTATAAAAGCGAATATCGATATCGGTTTCGATAATACCAATACCCTAAATCCTAACCAGAAAACGAATATCGATACAGGTTCCGATAATACCAATACCCTAAACCCTAATAAAAAGCTAAACCCATTTAACTTTTTTTGACAAAATAAAAAAGAAAAAGTCTTGTTGCAGAAATGAAAAATCATAAAGTTTAGTATGCTAATAAAAAGTTCAACCGTAAAAGAACAAAAAAAGATTGCTCTTAATTGTTTGTTTTATCGATACTTTGGTATAGTATCGTACTGTATAGAACACTTTCGGTATCGGTAATAATTTTGATAGAACCGACATGAGTATCAACATTGGTTGGTTAGCACAGCAATACTACCGATCTTGTAATGGCAAAACATTTCTAGAATTAAAATAATATCATTAATTACATATAAATATATTTAGTTTAAATTAAAAAAAAAACTCTAACAAAATATATGGACTAAAAGAATGATAGTTGAAGTTAACCATGTTAAATAAAATAAAATTCGTCTTTATAACCTATTAGTTATTAGTCTGGCTAAAGGTTTGTTGTTGTAGTGGCTGAACCCGTGTTTGATTCTCATTATCATCAACAACTTCCTTTTGCCAACTAAAAAAAAGAACAAAACCGGTAGAGTCAAGTTTAGAACCCAAGTCCCTAAGGTTGTAATCAAGAGCTTTAACCAACAGAACACACGACCTTATTATTATAGTTTCTAGCTTTAAATCTATTAATATTGAAAAATGAAACCACTAAAGGAAAAAAAAAACACTATTCATCATCCATCACCACTATTATATATATAACTAGTGTGATTCCCGCGCGCTTCGCTGTGAGATTTTGGTCATTATCGGTCTGGTTCATTACGGTACCAGTACGCTACCGCACTAGACATAGCAATACACGTGTTTTACATCGACTGAAAACCATAAAAAGAATACTCGTACCGATATCGGTGTTGTTCGGTCGGTATCAATTCATCACGGTACCGATATCGTATAAACACTCGATATAGCTTACGATACTAAGAAATACTTTATTGCAAATATAAGTCCGTGTTCAATGAATCTTTATACCACCACGTCGAAAAAAACTATAAAAACGAAGACAGTATTGTCATCGATGTTGTCTGGTCGGTATATGCTCGATTTGTGATGATAAAAAAAATCAGCTATATATGACCCGTTCGATTAGAACTTTTATCGAATCATAAATAATAATAACCACATAAGGACAATATATTTGAAATTTTATAAAATGCTGATAAAAAAGCTATCCCGATATTATACGGTACTGGTACCGTTCAGACAATATCCATAATATTAAAGAAAAGAAAGTCATTAAAAGTTGAAAATTAAGGAAAAATGTTTAAGCTTAAAAGTAAATTTATATAATATTAAAGTTAAAGGTCGATGCCTTTTACACTTTTAATCCTCCTTTTCTTTTACACTTTAGCCATCATACTTTCCTTTGATTGTTAGCCTCGGTCCCTCCTGCACCCCTTTTCTTTTAATATTCAATTGTTTGGCTTTTATTAAATGAGACGTTGATATGGTCAAATGGTTGCATTTTTTCAATTTCCATATTCTTTTTTTTAATATTTTGTAATTTTTAATTTACAAAAGAACTAACCCTGCATTCTTTTAATTTTCATTTTTTTTCTACCTAATGAAATTAATTGTACACATTTCAATAATAATATAATTAAATCATTATTCCATTCATATTTAGTACTAATTTAATTATTGCTGAACTTATAACTAATTTTTTTTAAAAACATTTTTTATACTAAAATTTCACCTAGCTTTGAACTCACACCATTATTGTCGTAAATCAAACACCATGCCTCTAGATCATATGTGTTTTTTTTTATTATTGTTTAACTAAATACTTTGTAATTGTTGAATATAATGTTCTTAATGAAAAAATGTCATTTAATTCGCTTAGCTAAATAATAGAAAAAACAACGGGTCGAACACGTGTCGATAAGTTTTAGAACATTACGATTTATTTTGTAGGTTTTTCCTTTCGGTTGCTATAGCTGTCGCAGCCCCCGATCCCTGGTTCCCCGGGAATTTTTTTTTCATCAGGACCGTAGTTAGGAAATATTGATCAGAGTAAAATACCACAATTTCATAACATTAAACAAATGGGTTAAAACCCAAGTTCATAGTACACATGTTTTCATTGGAATAAATCATATTTTATTTAATAAAAACATTTATTTTATTCTAGGTAACTTTATAACCACTTTTCCAAGCCTTCAGTGCTGTCCAGGTGGCTTCTATTTGGCTTTCACATTTTGTTACCTGAAACGCGTTTTAAAAACATTTGTCAGTGGGAAATACTGGTGAGTGAATCCCAGTTTAATCAAGTTTAAATAAAAACCCCATTGTACAGTATTGAGGGCGATCCCGCAATTATATTTGTTTCCAAGACATAACAATTAACATCCATGGTACTGTCGAACCCGACTTGTGGAAATGTTACTCCTTGACCAGGTGGTAACAAATTTTGTATACAAAACCCCAACATACTCATCATAATTGTATTCTTACAAATACTCAATAACTGTTATTCGCATGGAAAAGTATTTAAGGTTTTGTAAAAACAATTAACAAAAGGTTTACAAAAAGCGGATCAACTCACATTGCTGTCTTAGATTTTCCGTAAGGGTTTCCCGGTGATAATCTATAATTTACACAAATGTACACGCGTTAGTATTAATAACCCATTTTAACATTAGCAATACCCTCCCCGAGACGGCATTCCAATGACTACGTCGGGCAGAACCACGACAGCCATTACGGAACCCTAGATCAATCGGGCAGCGTATCTAATACGTATCCAGGGGTTATAATACTTACAACGGAGCAGAACTTCGCTATTTAGGGAGGTATAATACCCGCTTATAAAGCCTACTATTCAGAAATTTGCTTAAGAAAGAAAGAAATGAATGAATTCAACTGAGATCCGATGTGTTCTATTTATAGTTGCTGAGTTTGGCTTTGTCGCGGCCCGCGTAACATAGGGACAGGGCCTACGCGGCCCACGTTGACCTCCGGTCAATGCGTAGCCCATCCGGATCACTATGTAGGCTCGACATGTGTTGGGCCACGTGGCCGCACCGGGCTGCGCCACATTTTGGATCTCACGCGGCCCGCGTAAACTAACGTGGGTCTTACGCGGCCCGCCTAAGCTTAAAAAAATCAACGAAATCAGGTCTAAACCTTCAAACCGCCCGCGTAAGGGTTGAGGTGGGGTTACGCGGCCCGCCTCAACTTACTTTTTCTTGTTTTTAATTATTTTTTAATACTATTTAATATATTTGAGGCCCGTTTTCACGTATGGGGTGTATTTTGGGACATATTGGGATATTTTAAAATATATTAGGGTGTCGGAAAAATATACGAGGGTGTCGGTTTATTTAGGATTGTTACATCCTCCCCACCTTGTTTTAGAGCTCGTCCTCGAGATCTACTGGAACAAGTGTGGATATTTCCTTTGCATTTCAGATTCAAGCTCCCACGTGTACTCAGGTCCTCTTTTGGAGTCCCACTTCACTTTAACCAGAACTAATCTCTTATGTTTGAGATTCTTGACTTTCCTGTCTTCAATCTGTAGAGGCCTTTCTACAAACTTGAGTTGTTCATTTACCTCTATATCCTTAAGAGGTACTACTAGTGATTCATCAGCTAAACACTTTTTGAGATTAGATACATGAAACAATCATGTATTCCTGCCATTTCCTCTGGCAGTTGTAGCTGATAGGCTACAGGTCCTATTCTTCTAATAATATCAAAAGGTCCAATATACCTGGGACTTAGCTTTCCTCTTTTGATGAGTCTTACTACTCCTTTCCAAGGAGAGACTTTCAACAATACTTTGTCTCCTATTTGAAATTCCAATGGTTTGCGTCGGTTATCAGCATAACTCTTCTGTCGATCACGTGCTGCTTTTAGTCGTTCTTTGACTTGAATAATCTTGTCGGTTGTTTCTTGTACTATCTCAGGTCCAGATAGTTGCTTTTCACCAATTTATGCCCAACAGACTGGGGTTCGGCACTTTCGTCCATAAAGTGCTTCGAATGGTGCAGCATTGATACTTGTGTGATAACTATTATTGTAAGAAAATTCTATTAAAGGTAAGTGATCGTCCCAATTACCTCTGAAATCAATTACACAAGCTCTAAGCATGTCTTCCATTGTCTGAATTGTTCTTTCGCTTTGTCCGTCCGTTTGAGGATGATAAGCTGTGCTTAGATTTAACTTGGTTCCCATTGCCTTTTGGAAACTTGACAAAAAATGAGAGGTAAATCGGCTATCTCTATCAGAAACAATTGATATAGGAATTCCATGCAATGAAACAATTTCATTTACATATGATTTAGCTAGCTGTTCCATACTGACAGTTTCTTTCATTGGTAGGAAATGAGCTGACTTAGTTAGTCTATCTACAATCACCCAGATTGTATCATTACCCTTCCTTGTTTTAGTTAATTTAGTAACAAAATCCATTGTTATCAATTCCCATTTCCACACTGGCATTTCTAATTGTTGTAACAAACCTGAGGGTTTCTGGTGTTCAGCTTTAACTTGTGAACAAGTTAAACATTTAGAAACATAGGCTACTATGTCTTTCTTCATTCCTACCCACCAGAGATTTTTCCTTAAATCCTGGTACATTTTATCACTTCCTGGATGCATCGTATATTTAGATTTATGGGCTTCTTCTAATATACAATGACGTAGGTTTCCTAATTTAGGTATCCACATTCTCTTCTTATGGAATCTCCAAATTCCATCTGTTCCTTGTTCTAATTCTTTTAGCATACCTTTTAATCTTTCAGTATCATCCTTGATTACTGATTCTTGTGCTTTTCTGATTTGATCATTTAAATCTACTTGTAGATTTAATTTAAGAGAACGTACCCTTTTTGGCTTTTCATGATACTTTCGACTTAAAGCATCTGCTACTACATTTGCTTTTCCTTCATGATACTGGATATCATAATCATAATCACTAAGCATCTCCATCCAGCGTCTTTGTCTCATATTCAACTCTTTCTGTCCGAAAACATACCTTAAACTCTTATGATTAGTGAATATGGTAAACTTACTACCATAAAGGTAATGTCTCCAAATCTTAAGGGCAAAAATTATAGCTCCTAGTTCCAAATCATGTGTTGAATAATTCTCTTCATGATTCTTAAGTTGTTTAGATGCGTAAGCTATAACCTTTTGGCGTTGCATTAATACACATTCATAACCTAATTTAAAAGCGTCACAATATACTACAAAGTCTTCAGTTCCTTCTGGTAACGCTAATATGGGTGTATTAGTTAATCTTTGCTTAAGAATTCTAAAAGCTTCTTCTTGCTTTGGTCCCCATTCAAACTTAATGGATTTACAGGTTAACTTAGTTAAGGGAATGGCTATTCTAGAAAAATCTCGAATAAATCTTCTATAATAAACGGCCAATCCTAAGAAACTTCTAACCTCAGTTGGTGACTCAGGGGTTTTCCATTTAGTAATCGCCTCGATCTTTGTTGGATCCACATGAATTCCTTCATGGTTCACTAAATGTCCAAGAAACTGTACCTGTTCTAACCAAAACTCGCACTTTGAAAACTTAGCATAAAGCTTTTCCTTTCTTAATAGACTTAAAAGTGCGTGCAAATGCTTTGCATGTTCCTCTTTACTCTTAGAGTAAATTAGAATATCATCTATGAAAACAATTATTTACATATTCGGTTCATCATGTCCATAAATGCGGCTCGGGCATTGGTTAAACTAAATGGCATGACAGTAAATTCATATTGACCATACCTTGTTCTGAATGTGGTTTTAGGAATATCCTCTTCCTGTACCTTTAATTGATGATATCCTGACCTTAAATCGATTTTAGAGAAAAATCAAGCTCCTTGCAGTTGATTCTTAATCGTGACTTTGTTCAATTCACGGTAATCAATGAACATACGCATTGATCCGTCATTCTTTTTAACGAACAGTATCGGCGTTCCCCATGGCGACGAACTTGGTTGTATAAATCATTTTTCCAGCAATTCGTCTAATTGTTTCTTTAGTTCCTGCATTTCGGCGGGTGCCAAACGGTAAGGGGCTTTGGCAATTGGTGCTGTTCCTGGTAGCAGGTGAATTCTGAATTCAACTTCTCTATCCGGTGGTAGTCCTGGTAATTCTTCTGGAAAGATATCTGAAAACTGGGACACTACTGGAATGTCTTTTAGTTCTTTTCCTTTAGTGTTAGTGATTATGGAAATCAAATACACTATAGAACCTTTTCTTATATAACTTGCAGTTTTCATCACAGAGATGAATTTTGTGGATCTAGAGGGCTTATCTCCTTTAATTATGATCTTTTTACCTTTTGGTGAATCTACTTGAATTGACTTTTGATGGCTTTATTGGTTATTAACCAATCCATTCCTAATACAACATCAAATTCCGTCAGATTCATAGGATAAAGGTTTGCCATAAACTTTTGATTTAAAATTTCTATTCTTGCTCCCTGCAAGATTTCAGAAATCCTAACAGTTTCTCCATTTGCTGTCTCAACTAGACATTCTTGTGGTAGTTTAGTTAATGACTGATTTAGCCGTTTGCAAAACGAAGTATTAATGAAACTTTAGTTTGCACCAGAGTCAAATAATACTTTAGCAAAAACATCATTAACTAAAAACGTACCAGCTATCACGTCTGGAATCATCTTGGCTTCATCTGCAGTCAGAACAAATGCTCTAGCATTTTTAGTGTTCTTGTTGTTCACAGCTGGAGCCAATTTCGGACAGTTTGTCTTGATGTGACCTTTTTCTCCACAATTGTAGCATAATCCATTACTGGATTTTCTCCTGCAATCTTCTTCCTTGTGTCCTGGCATCTTGCAGAAATTGCAAAGAGTGGAGCATTTTCCCGAATGCTTTTTCTTGCAGACCTTGCAGAATGGTGCAGAGGTAGAACCCATATTCCTACGGTTGTAATTCCCAGAACGGAATTCTTGAGTAAGCCTTTGAGTTAGGTTCCTCCTCTGGTCTTCTTCTCTAGTACGGATTAATTCATCTGTCAAGGTATTTGCTAGTTCTACAGCTTCTTCTATAGTTTGAGGTCTAGCTGCCTTGACTACATGTCTAATCTCTCCGATTAATCCCCAGATGTAACGGGAGATTAACACTGGTTCAGGTGATGCAAGGGTTGGCACTATTCTAGCATATTCAAAGAATGTGGTAGTATAACCCTTACTATCTACCCCGGTCATTCTTAAGTTTAAGAACTTATTAGCTATCTGTTCTTTTTCATTGGGAGGGCAGAAATTCCTTTCTACCATATTCTTAAATTCCTCCCATTCCATGTTGTATACCCTATCACTTCCTCTTGATTGGAGGATAGTGTTCCACCATTCTAAGGCTGAGTTCTTAAACAGATTAGAAGCAAACATTATTTTGTCTTCTTCAACACACTTGCTTATTTTTAAAACAGCCTCAGTCTTCTCTATCCAGCGTAGAGCTGCAATGGGTCCTTTATTTCCCGAGAATTCTATTGGTTTGCAGGACCAGAATTCCTTGTAAGAACAACCATAAGGCATGGTTATTCTTCTTTTGGGGATGGACACTTGAAGTACGGGTCCATTGTTGTAACACCCCGAAAACGGGTTTGGTAATCAAACCCTGTTAATACTAATACACGGGTAAAATACCGTTAGTAGTGAAAGTAACCCGGTAAATATTAGGATTCAAATAAATAATCCTAATATTAATTAAAAACAAATAAGAGATTCCATGAAAATAAAAAGTAAATAAAAGCTTTTGAGGAAATAAAGATAATAAGAGGCCCGAGTTAACGGGATTTAAAAATAAAACGGGTTATGACTTCCCCGAACCCACTAAGTAACTAGGAATATCAACCTAGTTAGTTAAGTGTTGTAAAAACAATAAAAGAAACATGAAATAGATAACCCTTTTATAAACTATGGAACTAGAGGGACTAAAAGAGGCAAAAGGGAAAGATGTTTTTAATTAAAACAAATAAACACCAAAACACACACATATGTGTGTGTGTTGGTCGACATTTTCTAGAGCCAGGAGAAGGGTTCTTACACATGAACCCTAAAACTCACAAACTTGATCAAAATCAAAGGAAATTGAGCGAAGAAATTGGGGCTTTTAATAAATTCGTGATCACCCAAGCTAGGAGATCACAAGGTATGTTAAATTTTGTTATTAGGTGAAACTTTGAAATTCTGATTAACATGCATGAACGAAAGTCTTGTGTAAATTGTAGAGTGTCATGGTGGAATTGACATGAGTATGAGTCTAGGAACGAACCCTAGATGTAAACTTGTTGATTTAGCACCATAAGTTAGTGTTATGGATAACTAATTATGTAGGTGCTAAGTGGGTTTTAATGGCAATATGATAAACTCTTGAATTAGAGTGTTAGATTATGAAATTTGAGGATATGAAGCAAGTTCTAGATGTAGTTCATGAACACTAGACATAAGGATGTGATTTTGATGTTGAAGATATGGTTAAAAGTTATCCATAAACTTGATAAAAGAAGAATACAAATTTTGCACATTAGGTGTTTGTTAAAATGCCTAAATGAGAACTAAAGTGTTGAAATTAGAGTGAAAACGCGTATTTGAATGATATGGCAATTATGCGTAATATGAAGTGATAAGGGTTCTAAACATCATGTCGATTTAGACTTAATATTGTAAACCATGTGATTGAAAATAGTTAACTTTGATAAACTAAGTTAACTAATCATGAAGTCGAATAATAGCTTCGACAAAGAAAATAAGTGAGGTGGAATAGTCGTGATTGTTAATGACTAATTTAACCGCCTTGTAAATGAGTGACAATAGTTTGACGCTTAAACGAGCTAGGTGGAGGCTTGGGAAAGAAGCGGTCAAATAAATCAAGTACAAGAAGGGAAGCGTAAACCGGATCCGAGGTAAGTTAAACTTACACCCCCTTTTTAATTACTATACACTTACTAGCGAAAATTGATCTTGAATAATGTTAAGTAATTGAAATACGATGATCCGGCATGATACAATGCAAGCCGGAATGAATAAAAAGGTAGGAAATCATGAATTATGGTAAAAGGGGTAAAAAGGTAAATTAGTCATGTAATGACGAACAAATAAAAATGGTTTTGAGTAAAACGAGTTTAAGTGAAAACCGAGATAGGTTTAAAGGGATGAAATGGTAACTAAATACCATCTCATACGGATAAATGGTCAATTAGGCTAAATGGGTCAAATGGTGTTGTTAACACCATTTGACAACTTCATTTGACAATTGCTTGTTGAGTGTTGTAATCACAGGAAACAACATAAACGTGCGTTGCTTTAACTAGAAAGATTTAAAGCAAAAAGTTATGTAAACGGGTCAATACCTTGACCCGAGCCAGGTACGCATAAATAAGCTTTTAGTTAAACATATAATTTATGGTCAAATATTTAACGAAAGTCCTTCGTCGTAAAGTGAGGGACTAAAGTGGACGCGTATAGTAGAAAAAGCCTTGTATTATAATACGGGCGATTATTGAAGGTGACACTACTAACTTTTATTAATGTGTTAATTTAAGGACACTCGCGCCTGAAGATGACGAGAGTTGAACGAATTGCGGATATGACAGAGGAACGGTCCGAAGTATGACAAGAGGAGCATGCTCACCAAGGACTAAATCGCGTAACGACCGCGAACAAGGTTAATGGCAAGGAACGCCTGTTGGGGCAAGCATTACCAGGTGCACACTTTAAATTTAATTGCACAAATAGTAATATGCAACAAATATGTAGAAATTGAAAGTTGCATATGTAGATTAAAAACTTGGAAAAACCCGAATAGAACATGTATTCGGGATATTGTTTCCAAGAGAAACAAATAGAGGCATTACTTACATAGGGCATGATGTGAAAACTATAAAAAGGTCATGCGTGTCATGTGTTAATCGCTTACTCTGGCCAAGTAAGTAGTGGCATATGATACCATGAACTTCTTATGGCGGACACATTTACATCCGATGTAGTAAGGACGGGGTGAATGGGACAAATTAAAAAGTACCCAAATGAAACAAATGAACAAAATAGTTGATAATAATGTAAACGCACAGCCGGGTGACGGAAGCGTATTACATTAGGATAATGAGCCCGAGAGAAGGGATAAGGATTAATGTAAATGATGATACAAATGAATGATCAAAAGAAAATTCACGAAAATAAGTCATCTTGGACGAAAGGGCCATGGTGAACAAAATGGGCAAGTAAAACCAAAGTATAGATGATCCGTCGGGTCATAAAAACAAAGGTGTTGCCCACACGAAAAAGATAATCAAGGTTGTTAACTTTAGTCGTAGTAAAGCAAGGATAACGATGATAATCGTCACTCATAATTAATAAGGCCGCCAATGGTGGTCACTTAAAGAATAAAAGACATGGTCGAATAAAAGCGACGGATTTTACTAATATGACCAAGTAAATCGAAATGAAGTCTTAATGCATACCGGAAGGGGTGCAATGATAACGATTTCGGTAAAACACCCAGTTGATGGGTAAGGAATTAAACGCATGCATAGACTGAGAAACAGGAACACGTATGGAAAGTCAAAAGACTCGGGTTTTGGGTCATGACTAAAGGACGATAAGATACTGCAAATAGAAATTTTGATAAATTACGTTCAACTATTTCAAAGTTGAACGGGTCGAACAAAGGCTGAAGTTTGACATTCATAAGTGATGAATTTTCACATGAACAAGTCAAACAAATTTAATAAAGGATGACACTTGCTAAAGTAAGTAAGCGCGGATCGAATAAATAAAAGTGCGAAATATTAACAAACCTATGTAAAGGAGTTATAGGCGTTAAACACATTAAAATAAAAGAACCCGGGTAATGGGACGTAAAGAAGTATAGGTAAGAACCGGGTAACGGTAAGTGTAGGGCAAACCGACGTGTAATTGACGTTAGAAGTCAAGAAGTCGGAAAGATAATTCGAAAGAAAACAATGTAGCCTTAGACTACGGTCAAGGTCAAACGAAATCCAAAAAGTAAAGGTGAATAATTCTAAACATAAAAAGGGGTGCCTTAACGCCATATGCGTATATAAACGTATACACATTTGAATAAAGACTAGAATAAAAGATGATCTACGGGATCATCATAACCTACGGGATATTAATTAGTGTAAAGGTCTACGGGGCCAAAATGACGCACGGGTCATGAATTGAATCAAAGGGATCATAAGGGCCTCGCCTTAAAGAGGCGAAAGCTTAAGGAATGCAATGTGAAGTAGAATCACATTATAACCAAGCGAGCGGTAAAAAGTAACTGGACTAATAAGTCTAGTTAGTAAGACTGGTTAGGGTCATTTAAATAAATTTGGTTGCTTGTAAGCGGTGGATTCGGTATAACTGAACCGAATAAATGAATTAGAAAACAAAAGAAATTGTTGCTAAAAGTGAAAGATTTCACTAAAGACCTTTAAACGAATCAAAGTAACGGATTCATAAAGAGTTTGATAATATATAAAAGCGATGGATATCGCTAAGTTAACTAAACTAGTAGAAATAACGAAATTACGTTATTTCAAGTTGCATTATGCTGTATGAGATACGTGGATGATTAGTGACAAAAAAAAATAATAAATATTATCATACTTTTCTGGTAATCCTAACAATTGGTTAAAATATGAGCAATGCTCAATTGATTATCGAGAGCAAATGCACGGAGTTAAACTCGATAGATTATGTAAGAAAAGGTTTCGAGGACGAAACCTCTTTAAGGGGGGTAGACTTGTAACACCCCGAAAACGGGTTTGGTAATCAAACCCCGTTAATACTAATACACGGGTAAAATACCGTTAGTAGTGAAAGTAACCCGGTAAATATTAGGATTCAAATAAATAATCCTACTATTAATTAAAAACAAATAAGAGATTCCATGAAAATAAAAAGTAAATAAAAGCTTTTGAGGAAATAAAGATAATAAGAGGCCCGAGTTAACGGGATTTAAAAATAAAACGGGTTATGACTTCCCTGAACCCACTAAGTAACTAGGAATATCAACCTAGTTAGTTAAGTGTTGTAAAAACAATAAAAGAAACATGAAATAGATAACCCTTTTATAAACTATGGAACTAGAGGGACTAAAAGAGGCAAAAGGGAAAGATGTTTTTAATTAAAACAAATAAACACCAAAACACACACATATGTGTGTGTGTTGGTCGACATTTTCTAGAGCCAGGAGAAGGGTTCTTACACATGAACCCTAAAACTCACAAACTTGATCAAAATCAAAGGAAATTGAGCGAAGAAATTGGGGCTTTTAATAAATTCGTGATCACCCAAGCTAGGAGATCACAAGGTATGTTAAATTTTGTTATTAGGTGAAACTTTGAAATTCTGATTAACATGCATGAACGAAAGTCTTGTGTAAATTGTAGAGTGTCATGGTGGAATTGACATGAGTATGAGTCTAGGAACGAACCCTAGATGTAAACTTGTTGATTTAGCACCATAAGTTAGTGTTATGGATAACTAATTATGTAGGTGCTAAGTGGGTTTTAATGGCAATATGATAAACTCTTGAATTAGAGTGTTAGATTATGAAATTTGAGGATATGAAGCAAGTTCTAGATGTAGTTCATGAACACTAGACATAAGGATGTGATTTTGATGTTGAAGATATGGTTAAAAGTTAACCATAAACTTGATAAAAGAAGAATACAAATTTTGCACATTAGGTGTTTGTTAAAATGCCTAAATGAGAACTAAAGTGTTGAAATTAGAGTGAAAACGCGTATTTGAATGATATGGCAATTATGCGTAATATGAAGTGATAAGGGTTCTAAACATCATGTCGATTTAGACTTAATATTGTAAACCATGTGATTGAAAATAGTTAACTTTGATAAACTAAGTTAACTAATCATGAAGTCGAATAATAGCTTCGACATAGAAAATAAGTGAGGTGGAATAGTCGTGATTGTTAATGACTAATTTAACCGCCTTGTAAATGAGTGACAATAGTTTGACGCTTAAACGAGCTAGGTGGAGGCTTGGGAAAGAAGCGGTCAAATAAATCAAGTACAAGAAGGGAAGCGTAAACCGGATCCGAGGTAAGTTAAACTTACACCCCCTTTTTAATTACTATACACTTACTAGCGAAAATTGATCTTGAATAATGTTAAGTAATTGAAATACGATGATCCGGCATGATACAATGCAAGCCGGAATGAATAAAAAGGTAGGAAATCATGAATTATGGTAAAAGGGGTAAAAAGGTAAATTAGTCATGTAATGACGAACAAATAAAAATGGTTTTGAGTAAAACGAGTTTAAGTGAAAACCGAGATAGGTTTAAAGGGATGAAATGGTAACTAAATACCATCTCATACGGATAAATGGTCAATTAGGCTAAATGGGTCAAATGGTGTTGTTAACACCATTTGACAACTTCATTTGACAATTGCTTGTTGAGTGTTGTAATCACAGGAAACAACATAAACGTGCGTTGCTTTAACTAGAAAGATTTAAAGCAAAAAGTTATGTAAACGGGTCAATACCTTGACCCGAGCCAGGTACGCATAAATAAGCTTTTAGTTAAACATATAATTTATGGTCAAATATTTAACGAAAGTCCTTCGTCGTAAAGTGAGGGACTAAAGTGGACCAAAATACCCTTGAAGGGTATATTGGGTAAACGACCCATAAGGGTTGTTTAGGAACTTGCATCAAGATTATGGAATCATTAGATATGAATAAAAGTTACAGGAATACACATTCATGGGTCAAATGCATAAAAATGGTCATTTGCGTAAAATGACCAACCGATGGGTAAATTTTGGGGTAATAGGTTAGTTATGCTAAATCCACCATAAAAATAGTTGTGGTGGAAGATCATTTGATAAATATTGCGAAAATAAGATGCTAGAAATAAACGAGTATGAATTATGCGGAAAAGTGCTTAAGTACCCTTAACGGGTCAAAATAAGCTTTTAAGTACAAACGGGTTTAAGAATATACATAAACTCGTGAATTGAACCTAATATGATAGACAACATTGAAATTATAAGATTCATGTGAATTTTGGATCAAACAAACATGTTTGTTTGATAAACGCATGAACGGGTCAAAACTTTGTAAAAAGGTATTAAGTCGTAGACTTAAAGGTCTGAAATTTTGTTATGCCGGATGTTGGATTTCAACTTCATAAGATGGAGAATTGAATTACGGACGCGTAGGAAAAAGAATCGCGTAAAACTGACATGTAGAACGAAAGTTATGGCAATTATAAGTTTGTAAGTTGGTGAAAATTTGAGTTGGGCATCTGCAGCACCAGCTAAGTGATCTTTCTGTCGAAAACAGGGCTAGGCGTAGCGCGACGCCCCTTAGCGTACGACGGCGCCCTAAAATAGGGCTAGGCGTAGCGCGACGCCCCTTAGCGTACGGCGTCGCCCTGAATTACGAAAATTGTTGAATTTTGTTGTTTTGACGTATGACTTGTTTAAACATGTTATTTAACAACCAAAGCTAACTTTTATGTTGGTTTTGGTCATAGGTGAATGTCAAGGGATTTCCGGATGAAGATCAAGCTCAACGAAGAACCGAACACACGAGATTAAAGCTTCCGCACGGCGTTACGTCGTAACTTTTAAACGACGAACTCAATTACATTATGTTGTAACATATTAAAATCTAGAAAAGTTTTAATTAACCTGTATTTACAATGTATATAAAACTATAATTACATGTGTATTTTCGTAAGGTGAACGAAAACTGTAAAATAATAGTAAGGGTGTTACAAGTTGGTAATCAGAGCCCAAGGTTGAAGGGTAAAGTGTTCGGTTCGAGGCTTGATCGCAAATCCGGTAAGTACATGTATGTTAATGGTTTAGCGTGTTAAGGTGTTGTAAACAACACATAGGGTTATCGTGTAATACACGTTACCCCAATCAAACGATTGATGCAGTTGATGAAATTTCGCGCGTTGACGCGTATAGTAGAAAAAGCCTTGTATTATAATACGGGCGATTATTGAAGGTGACACTACTAACTTTTATTAATGTGTTAATTTAAGGACACTCGCGCCTGAAGATGACGAGAGTTGAACGAATTGCGGATATGACAGAGGAACGGTCCGAAGTATGACAAGAGGAGCATGCTCACCAAGGACTAAATCGCGTAACGACCGCGAACAAGGTTAATGGCAAGGAACGCCTGTTGGGGCAAGCATTACCAGGTGCACACTTTAAATTTAATTGCACAAATAGTAATATGCAACAAATATGTAGAAATTGAAAGTTGCATATGTAGATTAAAAACTTGGAAAAACCCGAATAGAAAATGTATTCGGGATATTGTTTCCAAGAGAAACAAATAGAGGCATTACTTACATAGGGCATGATGTGAAAACTATAAAAAGGTCATGCGTGTCATGTGTTAATCGCTTACTCTGGCCAAGTAAGTAGTGGCATATGATACCATGAACTTCTTATAGCGGACACATTTACATCCGATGTAGTAAGGACGGGGTGAATGGGACAAATTAAAAAGTACCCAAATGAAACAAATGAACAAAATAGTTGATAATAATGTAAACGCACAGCCGGGTGACGGAAGCGTATTACATTAGGATAATGAGCCCGAGAGAAGGGATAAGGATTAATGTAAATGATGATACAAATGAATGATCAAAAGAAAATTCACGAAAATAAGTCATCTTGGACGAAAGGGCCATGGTGAACAAAATGGGCAAGTAAAACCAAAGTATAGATGATCCGTCGGGTCATAAAAACAAAGGTGTTGCCCACACGAAAAAGATAATCAAGGTTGTTAACTTTAGTCGTAGTAAAGCAAGGATAACGATGATAATCGTCACTCGTAATTAATAAGGCCGCTAATGGTGGTCACTTAAAGAATAAAAGACATGGTCGAATAAAAGCGACGGATTTTACTAATATGACCAAGTAAATCGAAATGAAGTCTTAATGCATACCGGAAGGGGTGCAATGATAACGATTTCGGTAAAACACCCAGTTGATGGGTAAGGAATTAAACGCATGCATAGACTGAGAAACAGGAACACGTATGGAAAGTCAAAAGACTCGGGTTTTGGGTCATGACTAAAGGACGATAAGATACTGCAAATAGAAATTTTGATAAATTACGTTCAACTATTTCAAAGTTGAACGGGTCGAACAAAGGCTGAAGTTTGACATTCATAAGTGATGAATTTTCACATGAACAAGTCAAACAAATTTAATAAAGGATGACACTTGCTAAAGTAAGTAAGCGCGGATCGAATAAATAAAAGTGCGAAATATTAACAAACCTATGTAAAGGAGTTATAGGCGTTAAACACATTAAAATAAAAGAACCCGGGTAATGGGACGTAAAGAAGTATAGGTAAGAACCGGGTAACGGTAAGTGTAGGGCAAACCGACATGTAATTGACGTTAGAAGTGAAGAAGTCGGAAAGATAATTCGAAAGAAAACAATGTAGCCTTAGACTACGGTCAAGGTCAAACGAAATCCAAAAAGTAAAGGTGAATAATTCTAAACATAAAAAGGGGTGCCTTAACGCCATATGCGTATATAAACGTATACACATTTGAATAAAGACTAGAATAAAAGATGATCTACGGGATCATCATAACCTACGGGATATTAATTAGTGTAAAGGTCTACGGGGCCAAAATGACGCACGGGTCATGAATTGAATCAAAGGGATCATAAGGGCCTCGCCTTAAAGAGGCGAAAGCTTAAGGAATGCAATGTGAAGTAGAATCACATTATAACCAAGCGAGCGGTAAAAAGTAACTGGACTAATAAGTCTAGTTAGTAAGACTGGTTAGGGTCATTTAAATAAATTTGGTTGCTTGTAAGCGGTGGATTCGGTATAACTGAACCGAATAAATGAATTAGAAAACAAAAGAAATTGTTGCTAAAAGTGAAAGATTTCACTAAAGACCTTTAAACGAATCAAAGTAACGGATTCATAAAGAGTTTGATAATATATAAAAGCGATGGATATCGCTAAGTTAACTAAACTAGTAGAAATAACGAAATTACGTTATTTCAAGTTGCATTATGCTGTATGAGATACGTGGATGATTAGTGACAAAAAAAAAATAATAAATGTTATCATACTTTTCTGGTAATCCTAACAATTGGTTAAAATATGAGCAATGCTCAATTGATTATCGAGAGCAAATGCACGGAGTTAAACTCGATAAATTATGTAAGAAAAGGTTTCGAGGACGAAACCTCTTTAAGGGGGGTAGACTTGTAACACCCCGAAAACGGGTTTGGTAATCAAACCCCGTTAATACTAATACACGGGTAAAATACCGTTAGTAGTGAAAGTAACCCGGTAAATATTAGGATTCAAATAAATAATCCTACTATTAATTAAAAACAAATAAGAGATTCCATGAAAATAAAAAGTAAATAAAAGCTTTTGAGGAAATAAAGATAATAAGAGGCCCGAGTTAATGGGATTTAAAAATAAAACGGGTTATGACTTCCCCGAACCCACTAAGTAACTAGGAATATCAACCTAGTTAGTTAAGTGTTGTAAAAACAATAAAAGAAACATGAAATAGATAACCCTTTTATAAACTATGGAACTAGAGGGACTAAAAGAGGCAAAAGGGAAAGATGTTTTTAATTAAAACAAATAAACACCAAAACACACACATATGTGTGTGTGTTGGTCGACATTTTCTAGAGCCAGGAGAAGGGTTCTTACACATGAACCCTAAAACTCACAAACTTGATCAAAATCAAAGGAAATTGAGCGAAGAAATTGGGGCTTTTAATAAATTCGTGATCACCCAAGCTAGGAGATCACAAGGTATGTTAAATTTTGTTATTAGGTGAAACTTTGAAATTCTGATTAACATGCATGAACGAAAGTCTTGTGTAAATTGTAGAGTGTCATGGTGGAATTGACATGAGTATGAGTCTAGGAACGAACCCTAGATGTAAACTTGTTGATTTAGCACCATAAGTTAGTGTTATGGATAACTAATTATGTAGGTGCTAAGTGGGTTTTAATGGCAATATGATAAACTCTTGAATTAGAGTGTTAGATTATGAAATTTGAGGATATGAAGCAAGTTCTAGATGTAGTTCATGAACACTAGACATAAGGATGTGATTTTGATGTTGAAGATATGGTTAAAAGTTAACCATAAACTTGATAAAAGAAGAATACAAATTTTGCACATTAGGTGTTTGTTAAAATGCCTAAATGAGAACTAAAGTGTTGAAATTAGAGTGAAAACGCGTATTTGAATGATATGGCAATTATGCGTAATATGAAGTGATAAGGGTTCTAAACATCATGTCGATTTAGACTTAATATTGTAAACCATGTGATTGAAAATAGTTAACTTTGATAAACTAAGTTAACTAATCATGAAGTCGAATAATAGCTTCGACATAGAAAATAAGTGAGGTGGAATAGTCGTGATTGTTAATGACTAATTTAACCGCCTTGTAAATGAGTGACAATAGTTTGACGCTTAAACGAGCTAGGTGGAGGCTTGGGAAAGAAGCGGTCAAATAAATCAAGTACAAGAAGGGAAGCGTAAACCGGATCCGAGGTAAGTTAAACTTACACCCCCTTTTTAATTACTATACACTTACTAGCGAAAATTGATCTTGAATAATGTTAAGTAATTGAAATACGATGATCCGGCATGATACAATGCAAGCCGGAATGAATAAAAAGGTAGGAAATCATGAATTATGGTAAAAGGGGTAAAAAGGTAAATTAGTCATGTAATGACGAACAAATAAAAATGGTTTTGAGTAAAACGAGTTTAAGTGAAAACCGAGATAGGTTTAAAGGGATGAAATGGTAACTAAATACCATCTCATACGGATAAATGGTCAATTAGGCTAAATGGGTCAAATGGTGTTGTTAACACCATTTGACAACTTCATTTGACAATTGCTTGTTGAGTGTTGTAATCACAGGAAACAACATAAACGTGCGTTGCTTTAACTAGAAAGATTTAAAGCAAAAAGTTATGTAAACGGGTCAATACCTTGACCCGAGCCAGGTACGCATAAATAAGCTTTTAGTTAAACATATAATTTATGGTCAAATATTTAACGAAAGTCCTTCGTCGTAAAGTGAGGGACTAAAGTGGACCAAAATACCCTTGAAGGGTATATTGGGTAAATGACCCATAAGGGTTGTTTAGGAACTTGCATCAAGATTATGGAATCATTAGATATGAATAAAAGTTACAGGAATACACATTCATGGGTCAAATGCATAAAAATGGTCATTTGCGTAAAATGACCAACCGATGGGTAAATTTTGGGATAATAGGTTAGTTATGCTAAATCCACCATAAAAATAGTTGTGGTGGAAGATCATTTGATAAATATTGCGAAAATAAGATGCTAGAAATAAACGAGTATGAATTATGCGGAAAAGTGCTTAAGTACCCTTAACGGGTCAAAATAAGCTTTTAAGTACAAACGGGTTTAAGAATATACATAAACTCGTGAATTGAACCTAATATGATAGACAACATTGAAATTATAAGATTCATGTGAATTTGGGATCAAACAAACATGTTTGTTTGATAAACGCATGAACGGGTCAAAACTTTGTAAAAAGGTATTAAGTCGAAGACTTAAAGTTCTGAAATTTTGTTATGCCGGATGTTGGATTTCAACTTCATAAGATGGAGAATTGAATTACGGACGCGTAGGAAAAAGAATCGCGTAAAACTGACATGTAGAACGAAAGTTATGGCAATTATAAGTTTGTAAGTTGTTGAAAATTTGAGCTAGGCATCTGCAGCACCAGCTAAGTGATCTTTTTGTCGAAAACAGGGCTAGGCGTAGCGCGACGCCCCTTAGCGTACGACGGCGCCCTAAAATAGGGCTAGGCGTAGCGCGACGCCCCTTAGCGTACGGCGTCGCCCTGAATTACGAAAATTGTTGAATTTTGTTGTTTTGACATATGACTTGTTTAAACATGTTATTTAACTACCAAAGCTAACTTTTATGTTGGTTTTGGTCATAGGTGAATGTCAAGGGATTTCCGGATGAAGATCAAGCTCAACGAAGAACCGAACACACGAGATTAAAGCTTCCGCACGGCGTTACGTCGTAACTTTTAAACGACGAACTCAATTACATTATGTTGTAACATATTAAAATCTAGAAAAGTTTTAATTAACCTGTATTTACAATGTATATAAAACTATAATTACATGTGTATTTTCGTAAGGTGAACGAAAACTGTAAAATAATAGTAAGGGTGTTACTATTAGGCTCGACATGTGTTGGGCCACGTGGCCGCACCGGGCTGCGCCACATTTTGGATCTCACACGGCCCGCGTAAACTAACGTGGGTCTTACGCGGCCCGCCTAAGCTTAAAAAAATCAACGAAATCAGGTCTAAACCTTCAAACCGCCCGCGTAAGGGTTGAGGTGGGGTTACGCGGCCCGCCTCAACTTACTTTTTCTTGTTTTTAATTATTTTTTAATACTATTTAATATATTTGAGGCCCGTTTTCACGTATGGGGTGTATTTTGGGACATATTGGGATATTTTAAAATATATTAGGGTGTCGGAAAAATATTCAAGGGTGTCGGTTTATTTAGGATTGTTTCAATAGCGATTGGTAATATCATACCATACCGGTACCTTACCAATCCTGTAATAAACCAAACCAAAAACGACTGAGTAAAAGGCAAAAAAACACCCTAATACTTCTAAATTGACAAAAACAACCCTTGGACTTTAGAATACTTTCTATAAACTTTATAAATCGTCATTTTCACCCCATTGGGTTTTAACTTTTCAAATTTACCCCTATATTGTGGTTATTTTTATGTACGTGTCGGTATAAATTCACATTTTGACATATTTTTTTCGAAAACGAGTCGTGTCATATATAATGCATTTTCATGCTTATTTTTATGTACGTGTTCGATTGGTCTACATTTTGACTTTTTAATATGCGTGTTAGTATAAATTCATGTTTTTGTGTAAATGATACAAAACTCATGTTTCAACGTAGTTTTTTTTTCCGGAACGAGTCTGGTCAAATATAATATGCTTTCATGCTTATTTTTACGTACGTTTTCGTTTGGTTTACGTTTTGACGTCAACTGTGTTCGCAAACGAGTCGGGTCAAATATAATACACTTTCATTCGACGCTACAAATTCGAGTTCCTGTACGTTTGACATTGCTAAGTCTTGAAGGTAAGGGTAGTGTAGTGGTTAGGTGGAACCCTCACTAAACGAACCAACCCGGGTTCGATTCTGTTTCTTTTGTAAACGCAATGCTTTAGATCGGATACATCGAAACACGTGTTTTCGTATAGATAATGGATTATATAATGTGTTGCCAGCTATAAACAACTAAGTCGTTGCCGCCGCAACGCGCGGCAAAGGGCAAAAATCTAGTATGATATGATAGAAAAACTATATATTATTATAAAAATATGAAAAAACCTATATATTATTATAAAATTCAAAGTACTGACGCGTTCGATTAGAACTTTTATCGAATCATACATAATAATAATAATCACGCTATAATAATAAGCACACTGATAAAAAAATCTACAGATATTATACGGTACCTGTACCGATGTTGTTCAAACAATATCCATAATATTAAAGAAAAGAAAGTCATTAAAAGTTAAAAATTAAAGAAATATTATTAAGGTTAAAAGTAAATATGATATGATAGAAAAACTATATATTATTATAAAAATATAAAAAAAAACTATATATTATTATAGAATTCAAATTACTATTCATACCTACTTTCCAATTATATATATTAAATTAAATAAATAAATATTAAATATATAATTATTATAATATTAAAATAATAAAAGTATTAAAAATTATATATTATAATAATTAAAACACTATTCATTGATTTCCTTTATTAATATATATATATATATATATATATATATATATATATATATATAGGGTAAGGATTTAGAGAAAACGACAGAAAGTGTGAGAACGGTGAGAACGCTTATGGATCATCCGATCAAAACAATCTATGGACTAGATTGGCGCGGTGGCGTTTTCGTAAATAACATCAATTTTATTACGTGGACGCGCCTCATTAAGGGTAAAAAGGTCTTTACACATCTATACCAAAACGCCATACTGATGAATAAAACGCCATTACGGACCAAAACACATCGCTATATAAACAAAAACATCCCAGACATAAAAACACACCCCCAGAACCTGAAACGCCATATTTTCTACTATATACCATTCATCTTACAAACGCCAAAATCCCCGAAACATCAAACACAACTACTCAAAAAACGCCATATTTTCTACTATATACCATTCATCTTAGAAAACGCCAAAACATTCAAACATCAAAGATTCCAAAAAAATCGACGGTTCTTTCAGATATACACTATTTCATCAGTAAAACGCCAAAAATGCCAAATATCGTTTCTTGTATATTCAAATATTTTTCTACGCCAAAGTTTCGGATAATGCATTCTTCCCTAAGGTGCTGTGACTCAAATAACATTTTGTTGCATGAGATGGACAAATCATAAACAAAAACATGTTGGGGGCAGACTTATGTCATTTTCTGTGTTTTGTTCTTGATGATTATTTTAATGGCATGAAAAGACGAATAACACTGATGAGTTGTTTGAGGATACATATTCAAACAAAACACTTATGTCATTTTGTCTTTCCAAACGGCCATAAAAACACAAGCATGGCTAAGCCAAACCACCAGCGAACATGATTCAAAAGAAGAAAGAGACTGATGACAGTGAAGATTTGGAAGATGAATTGTTTTTATTTTTATTTTTTTTAATTTTCTTTTTCTGTTGTTTGTTATGTATTTTTCAACTTAAAATAAAAAAATACATTATGTTAATAAAACGCCAAACAGTCATAATGCATATGAAACGCCATAAATGGAGTAAAAACGCCAAAACTCCCAAACTATAATGAAAGTAGTTTGCAGAAGTATTAATTAATAAAAGCTAAAAATGGAAAAACGCCAAAAACTACTTAAACACATTCAAAAACGCCAAACTTGGGAGATGGAAAGTCTACGACCCTAAAAACTCATAAAAAGCTGAACAAAAACAGTAAAAATACACAGTAACTGAAAAGACGACTACTTTATTAATATCATTTATTATAAATAAAATCCCGCCTAAACTACGCGCCAAAAACATCCTATAAGATAGACGTCTCTGCACAATCAACTGATCATAAAACAAGAAACAAACGCCATATTTCCTAGAAACCATTCACTTTAGAAACGCCAAAAATAATAGTTAAAAAAGCCACAGATGCAGAACCTCGATTCTGCTATATTAAGTATTGATCTGAATGAAGTTTCACTAAATGGATTCTTCTCTGAGTTGGGTATCTCTATAATCTTTTGCTGAATGAGATGGACAAATATTCAAGATAAAGAGACTGATGACACTGATATGACATCATGTCACTTTGTTCTTGATGGATATATTGATGGCATGAAGGGATCAATACATTAGAGCAGGCGTTGGTCTTCAACATGTCATCAAACAAGTATATATCAAACCACAATAAAGGATGCCCAAAAAATAAGCATCTTCTAAAGACGGGAGGTATATAGGAAAATAAGGATCTACATAAGGTATTCAAAACGCCAAAAAAGTTAAAGTAGAAGAGGCTGATGACAGTGAAGATTTGGATGAGAAATGAGATTATAATTTTTAATTTTTTTTCATTTTCTATTGTTTGTTATGTATTTCTCTGTTGTTTATCATCTAATTCTCTACTATTTTTAAAAAATTGAGTATAAAACGCCAAAAACTACAAACACCAAAAACGCCTGATAGTTTGAAAAACTGTGAGAACGATTGCTAGCAAAACATGATGTTGCTATATAAAACGCCAAAAACGCAAACAAAATATTACTGGAAAAATCAACACTAATTGACAGATGAAAATTGAAAGAAACAGTAAAATAAAGAGACGATATCATTATTGCCAAACATTATAGTTATATTAATACCACTAAATGGAAAATTGAAATTTATTTATCTTTTCAAAATGCCATAATTGTCTGTCACATTATAGGCCTGTATCCTAAATGGCAAAAGACTTGATATAATAAAATCAAGAAAATTACTGATGTTTTTTTTTACATTAAACGCCTGCATCTAGATCTAAAAAATAATAAAAACGCCAAAACAATATTTAAAACGCCAAAATTTTTACTATGATTCTGATCTAAAAACAATAAAAACGCCGCGTATTTATTAAACGCCAAAAAAATGAAAAGATGAAGTGACACGCGTTAAAAAAAAAGAAACATGAAAGGACAAAAAAGCCCCTCCGCCCTTCTCTAAGCGACGTGACACGTGTTGGGCCAGGAAGCGTTCTCACACTTTTGAGCGTTTTCTCCTTATCCCGTTTCTATATATATATATATATATATATTTTTTAATAAAACTGGATAACGATACATGTACCAATACTAAAAATTGGTACGTGTACGGGTATTTAGGAAAAAAATCCCATCCCTACTTTGAATAATTAAAAAGTATACAACAATAATATAATTTTTAGGGGTGTAAACGAGGCGAGCTACTCACAAGATACTCAATATTTGTAACACCTCGTAAAATCACGTCCAATGATGTGTTGACATGTGTACTAAACTCTAATGAAGTCAAACGTTGACTATTAGGGACTAATTTTGCGAAAAATCAAAAACTATGAATGTGTAAGGACTGAAAGTGTCAACGTGCTTAAACTAAGCCTCTGAATAACCTTACACGGCATTCGTATTCACAGATGAGTCACTTGTTGATCGAGAGGAGCCGTTTATACAATTAATTGAAAGTTTACGTGACGAAGGGTTAAAAGCGTCAACATGTTAATTCTTACCTCTGAGTGACCTTTTAACAAACCGAGAGCTTCATAATGTTTGATCATACTGTCGGGAATGTCTAATATTGGCCATCTAAGGCTTTTATGACAATAAGTGAGTTACGCGCAAGTTTGCAAGTTAAAGGGGTTAAAAGCGTCAACATGTTTAATTATACCTCTGAATGACCTTTTAAAGAACCCGAAGCATTATGAGGTGCAATCATACTCTCGAAGAATGCCTAAAATGGATAACATAGGGCTTTGACGCAATAAAATGATAATGCACCCAAATTTACGCGTTAAAGGGACCAAAAGCGTCAACGTCTAAAAACTACACCTTAGAATGACCATTTAAGCGAACTGGAGCGTCATAATATTCGGTCATACCCTAGGGAGTGTCTAATATTGTCCATGTGAGACTTTTATGCCGTTTCGTGATAATACGCGCGAGTTCGCGAATTAAGGGTTAAAAGCGACAACTAGCGAAACCACGCTTTTGAGGGGCCTTTTAAAAGAAACAGAAACTTCGTAATAATCAGTTAAACTCCCGAGTGTGCCTAAGGTTGTCCGTATGAGGTTTCATACCTGATATTAACATTAAACATATGAAACAAGAACATTAGGTACTTAATATGTCAAAAATGAAACTTATTTTAAGCATAAAAGATAACAGGGACCAATTCTGCCAAGCTGCTAAAGCTGAAACCAGGACCAGCATCGCTCAAGGGTCGCATAGGTCTGCCGAACAATTTGTCGTTAACGATCTATGTACCTTATACTATGTAACACCCTGAAAATACAAATTCTTATATTACAAATATGTTGTAGATAAATAAGTAAAATAAACCAGCTAGGAAAGACACTAACCTAGTTAGATAGTGATTTATGAGTGGGATAAACACTTAAAATAAGATAAAAACGAAATTGGAGGGACTAAAGGTGTTAAAATTGAAACTTGATTCAATTAATAAAACAAAACACACCAAACACACACAAAAGTGTGTGTTTGGTCGATTGGAACACAGGGGGCGCCATAGAGCTCCCCTTCAAACCCTAAACTCTCACTAATCTCACAAATTGAAGGTCAAGATCAGTCCCGAAATGAAATTCGAGCCTGGATTAGTGATCCCCATTGTAAGGAGGTCATAAGGTATGTGAAATTTGATAAAAAATCTCTACTTGAAATTCTCATGAATTTGGGGGATTCGAAATCTGATGATGCATGTGTGTTATGTAGATGAAATAGGAACATTGAAGTGTCTAGGAGTAAACCCTAGATAAGTACATGTTGAAATCATGCTTAATTCTAGTAAAATCCATGAACACCATTGTAGGTGATTAGTGGGTTATGTAGAACTTGATAAACACTAGGAAATTAGGGATTGTTCTAGTGTAATTTGACCTGTGTGAAGTGATTTCAGAATTATAGAGACTAATATTTATGTAAGATAGTTTGATTGATGAAAATTTGGGCTATATGAGAAGTTATGAACTTGTCAATAAATCATGTAAAATTCTGCCCTTAAAGTGTTTGTATAAATGCCTCGAAGAAGGCTTAAAACTGAAATTTAAAAGTTAAACCGCATAATTGTGATATTTCGGCAAACTATGCGATATATGATTTGAAAAGAGTTCTAAACATGCCATGGTTGAACTCTATAGGAAAGGATACCGGAGCGTCAAGCGGACAAGCCGGTGGCGACTTGCGTTTGAAGGGCGTGCTTTGAAGGTATGTAACTTGATTCGTTACAACGAGTAATTTGATAATTAGCATATGTATAGTTGTGTTGTAGAATAAAAGTTGTGTTGATTAAAGTGACAATATTCGTTACTTGAAATAATAGGATAAGAACCGGCTAGAAGTCGTTTGGTAGTCATTATAATGGAGGATTCCATAGATGAGCCAAACAGGTCGAATAATGGTGTAATTAGTAGTGATAGTGTTTTTAATAGTTAGCATTGGCGATAATAATCACAAGAGCATGAAGCCATGAGATTGGTAATAAAATGCCGGTGATAATAAGCCCCAGAAGTTGGGTAAAAGGCGCCTTATGTTTACTATTGAAAAGGTAACAGAATGAGTGTAAATAGAATGGGTCGAACAATTGTTAAGTGATACTTGGTCGTTCGGTCCATAAATCAAATTTTTGGTATGGTGATTGTAATACGCACGTCGGTAATGAAATTACAGACGTATAGGAAAAAGAATCACCTAAAATGGATCTTCGGATCAAAAGTTATGGCCTTTTGAAGTTAATTTTGGTGAAATCCAGAACTGGCAGGAAATGCAGGTCAATAACCTGCACCTGCTGGAAAACCGTCTTCCTCGCGCCACGCCACGCGATAGGATCCTTTGGATCCGGCAAGACACGTGGGAGTCGTCGCGACACGCGACAAGTTTAGGGGATTCTGGCGCGACACGCGGCAGGACCCAAACCGAATTTTTAATTTATTTTTAATGATACAATGCTGGAACTTGTTTATACGCACTATATCAATGTCAAAACTAACATTTTAAGTGGTTTTGACTTTAGGTAACGACGGGGACTTTCCGGATGGCAATCAAGCATATTTTGAAGAACCGAACACAAACCTATCAAGCTTCCGCGTAAATTTAACTTCGTTCAGACAATGTTTATGATGTAAACAATTTCACTAATCGTGTTTTGAATGTTTAAACTAGCTGGTAGATGACTAGTATGTGATCACTTTAAACTTTGATTTTGTACTTATAATGAATTAATTCACTTTTTATATAAAATCATGCATGTTTTATTAAATTCAAATGGAAATTAGACGGTTGTTACATACTAACATTATAAAGGAAGTTAGAAACTAAAGTGCTCAAAATGTAAATATTGAAAGTTAAAAAGTGCATGAAATTTGACAGGGGCATGAACTGCCAAAACAGCAAAGTTGGAATCTAGGCTGGACAAGGTCGCGGGCCGCGACCGATGGGCCTGTTGGCCTTCGCGGGCCGCCGGCTTCTAAACAGCAGCAACAACATGTTTTAAGTTGTTGTTTTTCTTGTTTTTTGCTTCCAAATCCATTCTAAACCACTTAAATCAAATCCATGGGCTGCAACCTGATTTATAACAGCTGTAGGGACACTTGGGATCATCTTATGAAGTCTCAAACACTTGTCAAACATCCAAAAAGTCCCCAAAATCTATAAATAGGCCATGGAATTCACTTGAACAACTTGCATCACTTTTCATTCTTGCTATGTCTCTCAATTCTGGAGGATCCTGAACATTTTGGAACCTCCTTTGAGTTCTATTCAGTCCATAGGACCATTTGTAAGTGTCCTTTCTTGACTAGTTTATTTTATTTGGCTTAAAAAGCCGAAAAGTCAAGCGTTTACGATAAACGCTTTGACTTTTAGTTAGACCGTAAACGGTCAAGCCATTGTTCACAACGAACTTGGCTACGTGATCGTAATTAGGTAGTTATTAAACCCTCAAAATGGCACCTCCTAAGAATCACGTTTGCTTGGTCAATTGACGGGTCAACGTAATATTGTTTTAAAAAGTCAACAGGACAGTTTTCGAATTAATTGCGATATACGTTTAGAAGTATTCTAAAATACGTTTTATCATTTAAACAACTTGGTAATACTTATTAGAACATGTGTAAACATGTTCGGCTCGTCAATTCCAACTTTAGGCTCGGTTCGCAACTGAAAGTCGAGAAGTTTGACTTCTGCGTTGACTTTCGATTATGAACCGAATTAAATTAGTTTGCTACTGATTTTAGGTTCCGTTATGATCGTAATTTAATGTAGCATAACCCTATAAGGTTATATTACACGATCATACTAGAAATTTGAGTTATTTGCTTGTTTCCGTTATTATGCTTAATTTTGACTATTATGCCCTTATAGCTTAAAAATGAGATTTTTGAATATATGGTCATATAAATAACTTAGTTACTGACATATAAACATGTCTAAGTTAATTTGACATTATTTTATGGTCTCAAAACGATGTTATGCAAGATATCGTAAAATTGAACTTTTTATTAATTAAATTACGCTTTTGTGCATAAATCATGTTTAAACCTAAATTTTGGCATTAAACTCATTACCTACTGTTATGATATTATTTTTAGGGATTTTTGGAATATTGGGTCAGATTAGATACTAACCATATCATTGAGTTCTCGTATAATTATAAAATTGACGATAATGCCCCTTTTGCTAATAAATTGTGATTTGAATATAATTAACATGCCAAACCTTTTCCTACTGACTTAATATGTAAAATAAAATATTTTTACCATTCAAGGCTGGTCAAAATCTCAGAATCACATAAATATCGCAAATATCGTCAATTATCGAGTTTTACGCTAATTAGGTGCATAGTATGGTTTAAAACCATATTTAGCACCCAAGACTTGTTACCTACTGAAACTATAAATAATTTTTAATATTTTTACAGTGGGTATAAGTCATGAACTCAGACTTCCAATTTTGTCCCTAAAGGCATATGTGAAATGACCAAAATACCCTTTCGGGGCATAGTTTGGCCATAAATGGTAAACCACGCATATGTATGATATCTTACTGATTTAACATCATAAAATAAATGTTTTTACAGAATGTTTTAGACCAGAACATCAGTTTATTATTAAACCTCTTTTATAAACATCAAAATGACCAAAATGCCCTTACGGGACTTAATTTAGTTTAAAAAAATTTTGGGGCATATTTGCTGATATCCTACTGATATCATAACATATTTTAAGCATAATAACTTATGGGACTTGTATATGACTCATCCGGTTACCCGTTTATGCTTATACGCGTACGGTGCGATTTATGTGACTAGTTTACATAAATTAGCCGAAACGGGTCAAATCTTATCATTTAAACTTCAAATTCCAGAATGTATTTAGTTTACCCATATAATACAAGCCTCCATACTTGTCGGGTCTAAATTACATTCCAATCCGGTCATCGCTTAATCTAGCGTTTCGTACCGTAAACCTTTCTTTAAACTAACCGGTCTAAGTTTACAACTTAAATAAGACCCATTAGTAATCTAATAGGTTAATAAAACCTTCATTCCAGATTAGGAGCCCCGGTAAAAGCTACTTGCACTAGTTTGAATAGATTATACGGCTGAGTGATCAAATCTCGCATTTTAAGCTCAGGTAAATACTTTTAACTTATTTTCCCTTATACGGGCTTGGGATACGGTAAATTATTACCGCTTGGTCGGGTGTGGAATATTTAATCGATTAGTGGTTAATTCATTGACATAACCCGTTTTAATCTGTGTTGTTTGATATATAAACTTTTGGGGGTTAATATGACCGTGTCCTAGATATCGTTGGCTCATTTAAATGCAAATGGCCACGACCTAAGCACGGGGTGTAGGCATACACCTGACAGTTGCGATATGGTTTCTTTTCCCCAAAAAGGGAATTAAGATATAAGATATAACCACACGTGAGGATAACTCCTTGTGGACTATATTAGTGGTGTGTCTATTAATCATGTATCGGCTTCTATCCAGGGCCCTGTACGTACGACAAACATGTAAATCTGTATACAAGATTATTTTATATAATTATCCCAAGCTATAAAAGAATCTTTGTACCTTGTGCATTTAACCAATTTTCATAAATGTTTTCAAAAGAGTCAGTTAATTGTATTTAGCAGTGTAAACTGACGTATTTTCAAAAGGCTAAGTGGCAGGTACTACTCGTAATTGGCTGGGAACTGCTTGGTGTTAATAAAGGATCTTGCAAATCCTTAGGATGCCCTAAAGTCTGCTAAACTTCATTTTGTACATTTCATAAAGATCCGCCTGTGGATTTAATATTGCAAGCTCGTATGTATTTATCCTTTCGGTATTTTCGGACATTTGGGTATGTAATAATATTTTATATTCCAAGATTTCCGCTGTGCTATTCTGTGTATGGTTGACTATGACAATATCAAACTTACGTCACAATACACCCCACCGGGTCCACCGGGCTGAGCTGTAAATATCGGGGTGTGACAATATTAGATCAATACAATGCTCGAAACGAGCCAAGCCGAACCCATCTCAAATAAAGGTCGTTTAGTTATCGAGTCCGAGCTCGAGCCTTGAATAGGATGTCCATTTAGGCTCCTCGAGCTTTAACGTGCCTTGTTTATCTTTTGATTTTTTTACTTAACTAATTTTAGACTTCTGTGTCTTAATTAATCTCCATTCGAGCTCGAGTCGAGCATTGGCTCATTTAAGATACTACAGACAAGCACGAGTCATGCTTTAGCTCGTTTAAGGTTTTTCTACATATAGCTCGAACCGATCTCGAGCTTCAATTTATGTATATGAGCCGTATTGACAGAGCTTGAGCTTCAGCAAAGCCTAACAAGCCAAGCTCGAGTAGTGTAAGGCTTGGGATCAACTCGTTTGCACCCCTAATAAATTTCTACGAGTATTAGACACTGATAAGGAGTATTAAACACAAATTCTTAAAAGAAATCTCGGTTTTAGTAACAATAAAAGAATCATTTTGTAGATATTTCCATGATAATTTATAGTTTTAATCTTTTAGATCTAGTTTTATTAGATGCTTTCACTCATTATACTTGTTTGTTGTTTGTCTTTTAAAAGGACGTTAAAATTGAGTCGGACCTCTAATCGGTTTAGTTGGCTAGGTTTGAACCGGCAGTGGGAGGACTGACTGACTTTGGATGAGTTACAATCGAACTAGTGAATTAGTTTGGCGATTGAATAGGTTTTCAGTAGTTTTTTATGTGAGATTATTGTATTTATCGATGATAAGATTTGATTTAGAAACTCTTGTATAAACAACATAGAGTAAAATGCCAAAATGGTCCATGTGATTTGGGCAGTTTTGCCAGTATAGTCCAAAGGTTTCATTTTTCACATGTGGGTCCAAAAAGGTTTTACTATTGTCATTTTGATTCAGCTGACTTAACCCCGTCCATACTCCCCATTTAAAATGGCAATGGAGAAACCTTTTTGGACCCACATGCGAAAAATGAAATCTTTGGACAATACTGACAAAACTGCCCAAACCACATAAACCATTTTGGCATTTTACTCTACAACATATAGTATAGTGGATGATTTAAATGAGAAGAAAATTTTGTAAGAATAAGTTTTAAACCAATAGAAATGCTCCATTTTATGTGCATTTAATGTTATTATAAATGAATATAGGTAAATTTATAATTTTAATTAATTTATTGTATTTCCTTAAATAAGCTAACTAATTAAACTTGAAACTCATTTCTAAAATATATACGTTTTCAAAACAACCTAATTCACGGTGAAAGGAAAATTTTAATACGTGTGGGATAAATTGTAGGATGAAATGTATAATAAATTTCGACATGTCTACGGTATATGTATGATAAATTTCGATATGTGTAGGATACAATTTGAAATGTGTAGCCAATAAGGTAGTGGTGGAGTGGTTGGGGAAATACTTGGTGTTCCTTGTTGTAACAACTCGTGTTACTAAAGTCAAAGTCAAAGTCAAAGTCAAAGGAAGAAAAGATTGCTAATTGCGATCTGTCACTCCTTGCTTAACTAAGGATTAGACCACCTTGACTTATAGCCAGTTTTGTATTTAAATTGCTTTAGTTGTATTATGTGGAGTACATGTTAACAAATCACTATTTAAACGCATATTAATCGCTAATCGACTTATTGCTATCGCATCGCAATCGCATTCGCAACCCGAATTATAGGTTATGGATATTGTTTTACGTGTGTGTGTGTGTGCTTATTATGTGTTACTTGTGCATGTTGTGTTTATGTCGAGGTGTTTGATCGCAATCACAATTCTATCGCATCGCAATCTAATCGGGAATGCTAAACACAAGTTATTTATAGTGATTGGATGTTAGATATAGTAGTTAGGTTCTTTGTGTAACTAATGGGTAATACTACCACATCGCTCACTCGAAACGCATCGCAACGCTCAACGCACGAAACGAAACACGAAAATCAAACTCACTGCGCCACCTCGATCGAATGACCATTCGATCGAATGGCCATCTGATCGAATGGCCATCCGATCGGATGGCCATCCGATCCGTGGTCTGCACCTCCTTTCCTCTTTTGGAAACCCTATAAATACCCCTCTGTCACATCATTTGTGATGTGACAGCTCCTCTACTTGACTAGCCGCACTCAAGCCTTCTTTCTCTCGATTTCTCGCGATTCTTGTAAGTTTTCAGCTCAAATCTTGTACTTCTATGATCTACACACATTACTTCACCTTTTCACCTTTGAATCTTAACTTTTAACCGTGAAATCAGTGGATTTGAGGTGTTCTAGGGTGATGTCATCATGGAGTTCCTATGAACTTCAAGTTTTGCCTCATTCCACCAAGGACAACTTAGATCTGAGAGATTTCCACAAGAAATAAACAAAGATCTTGCACAGATCTGAACATTTTCAAGGATAAAAGGATTGAAAGATACTTATCCAACTTTCTTTCAACTCTTTTACACTCAATGCACTCAAAACCGATAGAATCGGAGCTCATTCTGATCCTCTACTCATTCTTAGTAAAGTGTTGGTTCGAGATCTGATTTCCATCTAGGGGACAACTGATTTCGGGTTAAACATGAACAACCGTCACAAACCAGTTGTCACACCCCGATATTTCCACGTATTACCGGTGGGCCCGGTGGGGAGTATCGCGACGTAGTTGATATCATCATAGTCAAGCAACACAATTTAAATGCACAACGGAAGCAAAGGATAAATATATTACAATCCGATTCAAAAGTAATATTAAATATTACAACGGAACGTAAGATGGATCCACAGGCGGATCTTAAAACAGGAAGATAACATTGTTCAACAGACTTTAGGCATCTAGAACTTGCGAGATTCCCTATTAACGCCCTGAGCTCCCAGCCAATTACGTACAGTACCTGTCACTTAATCTTTTTGGAAAAATACGTCAGTTTACACTGGTAAATATAATTAACTGACTCATTTTGAAAACATTTAAGAAAAATTGATTTGAATGCACAAGGCACAAAACATTTTATAACTTGGGATAATTATTAATATATAAACTTGTAAAAGAATTACATGTTCGTTATACGTTCAGTAGCCCGGATTGACACCGGGTTAAAGATTAATAGACACACCACATGATATAGTCCCGCGGAGAGTTATTCCTAAAACCGGCGGTTATACCTTATTATTTATATATGCACTGTCGGGTGTACGCCTACACCCCGTGCTTAGGTCGTGGCCATTTCTTAAAATGATGCCAAGGATATCCGGGACATGGTTATTAACCTCCCAAAGGCTTTAAGCAAACAAAACAATTTAAACAGGACATTTCAATAATTTAACCTTCATACAATTAAAAATTCAATGCCCGACCAAGCGGTATTTTATATACCGTACCCAAAGCCCGTATAGGGAAAATAAGTTAAAAGTATTTACCTGAGCTTAAAAATGAAATTTATACCCAGCCGTATATCCTAATCAGCAAGTTCAAATACCTTTACTGGGGCTCTTAATTTGGAATGAAGGTTTTTAATAACCTATTAGATTCCTAACGGGTCTTAATTAAGCCTATGCTTAGACCGGTTAGTTTTAAAGGAGGATACGGTTCAAAATGCATGATTAAGCGAAGACCGGATTAGAATGTGGTTTAGACCCGACAAGCTTGTATACCTGTGTAATAAGGGTAAACTAAACACATTCTGGATTTTGAGATAAAAATGATAAGGTTTGACCCGTTTCGGCTAATTTATGCAAACTAGTTACATAAGCCGATCCGAACGTGAAAAGTGCGTAACGGGTAACCAAAAGAGTCATGAACAGGTTTCCTAAGTTAATATGCCTTAAATATGTTGTG
>JARYGA010060598.1:91963-144170 GCA_030545235.1 Helianthus tuberosus
CCCCTATCCTCGGTTGTGAAGGATACTTACGTAAATCCTATGTAAACTTGTACGTATTACTGTTCTCGGGATATGTAGAACACTTATGGTTGCGAATAGTCTAGTGGTTATACAACATGGGAAGCCCCCACAAATAGAACGTACTATCGGCCTAGTAGAGCCACATGTTACAAACGAACTTACCATTACGCATTTACTTTCTGTGAACTCGCTCAACTAGTTGTTGATCCTCTGTTACATGCCTTGCAGGTCGTTAGGTACATGGAGCTTGCACAGGGAGGAGCTGGTCGTTGTGGGCTTGGATCGTGATTGTGTGTTAAACACTTTATGACATTACATACTTATTTATGCTGAGTTTTATCTATACGCTTCCGCTAAACTTTGATATGATACTTATGTTTTGGAACACCTTTCATATGGATTGGTTTGGTTTAATACAATTACTTTTACTTTATACATTGTTCTATATGATTGATGGCTTGATCCTGGTCAGTCACGCTCCCAAGCGGTGATACTCCGCAGGTGGATTTTGGGGGTGTGACAAACGTTTAGGCCACATTTCACGAGAACGCTTAACTCGACTCGTGAAGGATGAGGTTTTACCACCTCTTGATTTCAATGATTTTGGAACATGTGTCAAATGCCTTAAAGGTAAAATGACATCAGCGAATAAGAAAGGTGCAACTAGGAGCTCTAATTTATTAGAACTCATTCATACTGATATTAGTGGCCCTTATAACATCGCTGGCATAACTGGAAATACTTCATTTATCACGTTTATTGATGATTATTCACGTTATATGCACTTGTATCTCATTAAAGAAAAATCTGAATCTCTCACAACTTTTAAAGACTATAAAGCTGAAGTTGAAAAACAATTAGATCGTCAAATAAAGGTTGTTAGATCAGATAGAGGAGGCGAATATTATGGTCGACATACTGACGTGGGTCAGGCTCCTGGTCCATTTTATGAGTTTTGTAAGGGCCGGGGGATCGTGAACCAATATACTATGCCCGGTACTCCTCAGCAGAACGGTGTTGCTAAGAGAAGAAATAGAACCCTAATGGACATGGTACGCAGTATGTTAGCCAACTCAGGTTTGCCCTTATTCCTCTGGATCGAGGCCTTAAAAGCAGCTGTTCATATACTCAATAGAGTTCCTTCGAATTATGTCCCTAAAACTCCTTATGAACTTTGGACAGGAAGGAAACCGAGTCTTAGATATATGAAAGTATGGGGTTGCCTTGCTGAAGCTAAACTTTATAACCCTTTCTTAAAGAAACTGGATATGAAAACAACAAGTTGTTTCTTTATTGGATATCCAGATCATTCAAAGGGTTATAGATTCTATTGTCCCTCCCATGTTACTCGTATTGTAGAAACCAAGCGTGCCGCGTTTCTTGAGGACTTTAAGGTCAGTGGGAGCAGTGAAAATCCTTACAATGATTTACAAGAAGTACAAGACACGGGGGGGGGGGGGGAGACACTCGTCCATTTCATTACATCCTATTACTACTCCTCTTGTACTCGATGCTGAACCGCATGTCACTGCACCACCTCCAACTCATTCAGAATTAAATGTTGCTCCGCATGTACCTGAGAATGAAGGACCCTCCAATGTCGAAGTTGAGAATCAACCTAGGCGGTCATCTAGGGCGAGAAGGCCCACTAGCTGAAGCCGTGTCAGATGATGGAAAGTTTACCGATCCTACCTCTTACAATGAAGCCATTAGTAGTGATCAGTCTTCTGAATGGAACAAAGCTATGATTGACGAGCTTGACTCCATGAAGAAAAATGATGTTTGGGATTTGGTTGAATTACCCGACGGTGTTAAACCCATAGGATGTAAATGGGTCTTCAAAACAAAACTGAATCCGGATGGAAGCGTTGAACGATATAAAGCAAGATTGGTTGCAAAGGGCTACACTCAGAAAGAGGGAATCGATTATCAAGAGACCTTTTCACCTGTCTCTCGAAAAGATTCCTTAAGGATCGTCTTGGCCCTAGTAGTTCATTTTGATTTAGAGTTGCATCAGATGGATGTCAAGACTGTTTTCCTCAATGGAGACTTGTATGAAGACGTGTTCATGAAGCAACCTGAAGGGTTCAAACCTGAAGTTCAAGAACATCTTGTCTGCAAGCTGAAGAAATCCATATACGGTTTGAAGCAAGCATCACGTCAATGGTATCTTAAGTTTGATGAAGTCATGAAGAAACAAGGCTTTATGAAGAACCAAGTGGATCAATGCACCTACCTCAAGATGAGTGGGAGCAATTTTGCTATACTTGTCCTTTACGTAGATGATATTCTATTGGCAAGTAATAACTTAGATATGTTGCATGAATCGAAGCGCTTACTCTAGCATAACTTTGACATGAAAGATCTCGGAGAGGCTTCTTATGTTATTGGCATCGAAATACACCGAGATAGATAAATGGAATTTTGGGCTTATCACAAAAGGCTTACATTGATCGTGTCCTTAGTCGATATAACATGCAACACAGCTCTCGCTCTGTAGCTCCAGTAGTTAAAGGAGATGTTTTCGGTTCTTTTCAATGTCTGAAAACTGAGGATGAAAAGGCGCAAATGAGAATGATACCTTATGCCTCAGTAGTTGGGAGCCTCATGTATGCTCAAGTCTGCACTCGTCCAGATATCGCTTATGTTACAGGGATGCTAGGTGATACGTGGTCGAAAACCGATGTTCGTTTATGTTTAAGTTCATGTTTTTACTTAACTTTTAATCCCGAATAGCCTACTTGTAAAAATGATTTGTGTTTTGCATGTCTTGTGAAGTTTAAGGAGCTAATTGGGAGCTTTACGGACCACCGGGACGTGAAACGAGTCACTCGGAGCTAAGATTTGAAGAAAACAGAAACTGAAGAATTGAGGCACCATAGCCTATGGCCAAAGGGTTCGTAGCCTACGGCCCTCCAATTTTGTTGCGCGAAATATCTTGGTTTTTGGTCTTGGAATGAATCAAAAGAGGGTAGTTGGCCATTATTCGGGGGTTACACTTTGTTTTGGAGTTTTGAACATTATCTTGGAGCCTAAACTCATCACCTATCACTTACCATTCATCTACCAACATTCTTACAACCCGAATCATCATCCAATTCATCATCAATCAATCATTCCATAACCCTAATCACCATTCATCCTTCAATCCGTTCATCACCGTCAACCACTCCAAACCCTAACCACCATCTTCACAACTTCAAGACTTCAAGATGATGATGTTCGTGTTCTCAACCTCCGGTGATCGAGTTCCTTCGATCATGAGCGGCTAGTTTCTTGGAGGTTTCACCCCGGTGTAGGTTTTTGTAAGTCTAGGGCTTAAACAATGTTCTTGGTTTGATTTTGTGACAATTTGCTATTTGATTTTGAAGCTTATGACAATTGTCTTGCATTTGTATTGAATCATAAATTGTCGAGTGAAGATTAAATTTGACTTTATGAAATGTTTATGTGCAATTATGCCTTGTCTAGGTTAGAGTTTACATGTTCTTGGTAACGAAGTGCATTGTGGTCCGTTGTCTATAACGTTGATAGCTTTTAGCACCTAAGCCTCGTGACACTAAATTCGTTAATCATCTTTGCAATTGAATTGAACCTAAAACGTGTAGAAACCTTAGGATTGCAATTACCGAACCGGGTGTGAACCTTGTTTTCTCTATATTGTTCAAACAATCAATTTCATTCCTTGCAATTTGTTGATCGTTAGTTGTTAATCAATCCTTTCATTTTAGTAGTTTTAATTCACATCTTTTCAATCAATCAAAAGTACATAAAAAAAAACAAAATTGCAAGCTTCATATGTGTGACATCTTTTTACAATTCAATCGAATCCATTCGCAAACCACATACTCTTCGTGGTTCGACCCCTTACTACCACTAGCTATCTGTTAAGGGTAATTTGGGACTATAAATATTATCTTTGACCGGAGCGCGACACTCCGATCAAATTTTGGCGCCGTTGCCGGGGAGTGCGTGCGCTTTGTGTTTGGATTATTGTTTGAATTTGCGTGATTATCTGTTTAATTTGTTTAGCTTTCTTTTTGTACTTGTCTTTTTCCTTGTTACGCGGGGTGTGCTACTTGTGCAGGTTACAGGTAGTGCATGCATACGCGGAACTCCGGGAGGACTTCACCTTTAGTCTACGAACCGGAAATCGAAAGAGTCGCAAGAAGAAACCTAGCAAGCCGGTTAGAAGCAACACTTGCTTCTAATCAAACCAACCAAACACCACAACACACACCGTCCATTGAAACCGATTCAATGGCAAACCAAAACTCTAACCAAAACTTCAACCAAAACCAAAACCCAAACTAATTCCAATTCCGAAGCAACTTCAATCCCGCCCCAAATGTTCAACCTTTACCTCAAGAGATACCGGGGGGTAACAACAACAATGGACCACCCACACCACCGTTTCAAAACCAAAATCCCAATAACACCCAAAGAACACCCCAACAACAAAACCTTCATCGACACAATTCCTTACCCTTAAACCTTGACGATCGAAATGTCAATTCCGACCGCCGAGGCAACCAAGATCGTGGCAATCCCGCGAACGAAGATCCATTCTTCAACATAGACGATTTAAGGAACGCTATCCCCGATGATGAGCCGTTTAGTGTTCCCGGTTACCAATCGCCGGAACATGTAAGCATTCATACGGAAAATTCGGACGATGGGGGGGTACTATGATGATAGGGTTAATGATGATGAAGATTGGGGCTACGTGAATAGGGGAAACATCTACAACGCTAGAAGGTATGATGATGAGGAATTTGGCTACCAAAATGCCAATTACGTTGGGGACGACGAATACGGTTACGTAGGTGGAAGAAATGATGGTTATGGGAACAACCGTCAACCACGAAACAATGACCAACGGAACCGGAATGATGGGTTTTATAACAACAACAACAATGCAAACCCTAACCGGATTCCTCGTTTCGTGGGAGGTGGTAACCCAAGGGATAATAGAAGAGAGGATCGAAGAGAGGATCGAAGAGATGATCGAAGAGGTGAAAGACGGGATAATAGAAGACCGGTCGATCAAGAAGTTAACGGTCCACAACGTCGTCAACGACCTCCACGGGGAGTGAATGATCGTTTTAGGCCAGTTGTCACCGAGAATGACTCACCAATCGTTTGTGAGAGGAGGATGTTTGATTGTAAACCACATTACATCAACATACTTCCTCATTTTAATGGAAGGTCTAACGAAGAACCGTACACACATTTGACAGAGTTTTCTTCCATTTGCAGCACTATCGGGGGGTATAACTTTGCACTAGAGGAGGTCAAACTTCGTTTGTTTCAATTTTCGTTGAAAGACAAAGCGAAGCAATGGTTCCTTACACTTCCAGCAAATAGCATTCGCACATGGGGAGAAATGCAACAAGCTTTTCTAGATGAGTATTATTCAATGGCAAAGACTGACGATGCTCGTGATAAATGATGAAATTAGGTCTTTTCGCCAATTATCGGGCGAACCATTGCATGAAGCATTCACTCGATTCAAAGAAATGATGCGGAGATGCCCACATCACCAAATAGAAAAGTGGGAGTTGGTGAAATGTTTTGTACGAGGTTTGGATGACACAACTTGGAATCGTCTTGAGTCAACAAGCAATGGAACACTCTTGAGCAATCACGAAGACAACGATTGGGAATTTTTGGAAAGAATGAGCAAGCGGTCCAAAGAAAAAGAATCAGCCGATAGAGCAAAGAAACATCCAATTTCCCGGTTACTTCCTGATCTTGATTCCAAGGATCGAATCTCTTCTTTAGAGCGGGAAATGGCTCGTCTGAAGAAGAAAGAGGTAAATGCGGTTCAGTTTGCGGTTTGTGAAGAATGTGGAGATATTGGGCATACAACCGAGCAATGTCCAACGGGGTCGAGTGGCTACACCGAAGAAGTCAACCAAGTGTATGGAGATAGGAAACAATACGACATGAACTCCAACACTTATCATCCGGGTTTGAGAAATCACCCTAACTTCCGATATGGTAACGCTTCAAACCAAATGAACCCGAATTTTCAATCGGGTAACCAAGGAGGTCAAAGCGGGTCATCATATCAAAACCGTCAAGGTGGTAACCAAGGAGGTTATCAACGAAATTACAACCAAGGGTACCAAGGTAGGGACAATAATTACCAAGGTGGGTACCAAAGGAATTACAACAATCAATGCAGTAATGGAAGCGGGTCGAACAATCAAACCGGTGGCGATGATTTGAGTGCCAAAATGGATGCTTTGTTGAATATGCAAAAAGAATCTCAAAACAATATAAAAGAATCTCACCATGATATCAAGGAGATAAAGAAGACAAACGAGATTCGGGATAAAGCACATGAGGCATTGGCAAAGCAAGTGGGCCAACTCGCGGAGGAAATGGCTCAATTGAGAGGAAGCACGGGAAAGCTCCCAAGTGACACCGCGGTGAACCCTAAGCATCAAGGGTCAAACTCGAGGAACACACATGAGGTACCAATTAATAAAATTACTTTACGTAGTGGTCGAGTCCTAGATAATGATGTTGAGCCACCACCCGAGTTTGTTGAAGGGGTGGTGGAAGATGCGAGTGATGATGAAGGTCAAAATGGTCAAACGGGTCCAAAGAAAAATAATGTTAAAATTAATAATATTACACCCGTTGTGACCATTCCCGTCCCAAAAGCTAAGGAAAAGGGTGTGGAGGTTAATACCGCCCCTTATCCCGAAGCCTTATTGGGACCATCTAAGAAAGTGGTAAACAAACGAGGCCCACAACAAGAAGAGATGTGGGAAATTTTTAAACAAGTCAAAATCAATTTACCACTTCTAGATGCAATTAAGCAAGTGCCTTCATATGCTAAATACTTGAAGGATTTATGCACCCAAAAACGGACTCACAGGTTTCCTAAGAAACTTGATTTGACTGAAAATGTGAGTTCGATTCTTTCGGGTGCACTTCCACCAAAACTTCAAGATCCGGGGGCGCCCATTATTTCAATACAAGTTGGTGAATTTAAAATGACACAGGCACTTTTGGATCTTGGGGCAAGTGTGAGTATCTTGCCGGGTAGTTTATATGACCAATATGATTTTGGTCCACTTCAAGTGTCGAACACCACCGTGGTGTTAGCCGACTTGACTCCTAAACTACCCCGTGGGATAGTCACGGATGTAATAGTCAAGGTCGAGGACTTTTACTATCCGGTGGACTTTCTTGTATTGGATTATGTCTCTTTGGACCGAACCAAGCAACCAACGGTGATTCTCGGTCGACCATTTTTGGCAACATCAAATGCCCAAATTAATTGCAAATCGGGCACGGTCGACATGACTTTTGGTAACCGTCGGTTGCGGTTGAATGTCTTTTCGGGATTAACGGATCCTCTAGTCAGCGATGAATGCTATATGGCGGACATTGTTGACGAGTGTATACCTCTATGCGACATTAGTGTCGAAGAGGAAAACACAATAGAGGAATGTTTCATATTTGACAGGTTACAAGGAGAGACAAATCGGAGCATGGATGAAGAGGTGAAAGAGTTGGAGGTTATGGCGGCGAAAGAAGGAAGGCCCACTTGGACACATCAAGTGGAAAGTCTTCCGAAAACTATTGATACAAAGTTGAAGCCGTCGTTGGAAGAGCCTCCGGTGCTAGAGTTGAAAGTGCTACCCAAGCATCTTAAGTATGCTTACGTGGGTGAAGGTAGCACGCTCCCGGTAATTATTGCATCTAACTTGACCGGGGAGCAAGAAGAGAAGTTGATGAGAATTTTGGTCACTCATAGAGCCGCTATCGGGTGGACCATTGCGGATTTGAAGGGAATTAGTCCCCCGGTGGTGATGCACAAGATCATCACGGAAGATGGTATGAATCCTTCTCGCGACACACAAAGAAGATTAAATCCGAATATGCGAGAAGTGGTGAAGAAGGAAGTATTGAAGTGGCTAGATGCGGGTATCATATACCCTATCTCAGATAGCCAATGGGTGAGCCTAACACAAACGGTTCCTAAGAAAGCGGGCATTCAAGTCGTCACAAATGACGCGGGTGAAGAGGTCGCCACTCGGCCGGTAACCGGGTGGCGTATTTGTATTGACTATAGGAAGTTAAATGCTGCAACTTCCAAAGATCATTTCCCTTTACCATTTATTGACCAAATTGTTGAGAAATTGGCCGGACAAAAAATTTATTGTTTTCTGGATGGTTATTCCGGATACAATCAAATTGCTATACATCCGGAAGACCAAGCAAAGACTACTTTTACTTGTCCATACGGTACTTTTGCATTTAGGCGAATGCCCTTTGGACTTTGTAATGCCCCCGCCACCTTTCAAAGGTGTATGACGAGTATCTTTTCAGATATGGTGGGGGAGTCTTTGGAAATCTTCATGGATGATTTCTCAATATTTGGACCGTCATTTGATACATGCCTTGACCAACTCGAAAAAGTTTTGAAAAGATGTGTTGAGAAAAATCTGGTTTTGAGTTGGGAAAAGAGCCATTTTATGGTTCAAGAAGGGATTGTGTTGGGGCATGTCGTTTCGAGTCGTGGGATTGAGGTGGATAGAGCAAAGGTGCAAGTCTTATCCACTTTGCCTTATCCTACAAGTGTGAAGGGTGTTCGGTCGTTTTTGGGACACGCGGGGTTTTATAGACGGTTTATAAAAAGCTTTAGTGATATAACAAAACCCCTATGTAATCTATTGTTAAAAGATAAAACATTTGATTTTGACAAAGATTGCCAAAATGCCTTTAACATTTTGAAGAAAAAGTTGGTTGAGGCCCCAAATCTTGCAATTAGGGCTGTAAACGAACCGAACGAGGCCTTGTTCGTGTTCGTTCGTTAAGGAAATAAATGTGTTCACGAACGGTTCACGAACACTTACCGAACGAGATTTTATGTTCGTGTTCGTTCATTAAGGAAATGAGCGTGTTCACGAACGGTTCACGAACACAAGCGAACACAAATAAATTTGGCGAACGCGATGACGGATAAAGGTGGATGGCCCAGAGAGTAGCACTAGAACTTGAATCCCTTATTGTGGAACAGAGGTAAATCATATTCGTCGATGTAAATAATGAGAAAAGAAAGGAAAATTGTGTATAAACAATGTGAAAGAGGGTTTCCTAGTTTAATTGTTAGGGTAATGATATAAATAAAAGTTTAACAGTATAAAAGGTATAGATAAAATATATGAAAGTATAAAAATCTTTAATTAAAACACGAACATACGAACATAAACGAACGCAAATGAACGAATGTTCACGAACACCTTACCGAACGTTCACGAACACAATTGAACGAACGAGACCTTTGTTCATGTTCGTTCATTTAACTAATCGAACGGAATTTCTTGTTCATGTTCGTTCGTTTATTAAACGAACGAACATAAACGAACTTCCCGCCGAACGGTTCACGAACTGTTCGCTGAACGTTCGGTTCGTTTACAGCCCTACTTGCAATCACCGAATTGGTCTTTACCATTCGAAATTATGTGTGATGCAAGTGATTATGCGGTGGGGGCCGTATTGGGTCAAAGGGTAGATAAGAAACCGGTTGCCATTTACTACGCAAGTAAGACTCTTTCGGATGCATAATTAAATTATACAACTACCGAGAAAGAGTTACTTGCGGTGGTATATGCGTTGGACAAATTTCGTGCTTATATATGGGGTACTAAGGTCATTATTTATTCTGACCATTCTGCAGTTAGGTATCTCATGGACAAGAAGGATGCAAAGCCGAGGTTAATCCGATGGGTTCTTTTGCTACAAGAGTTTGACTTGGAGATTAGAGACAAGAAAGGGAGTGAGAATGTGGTTGCGGACCACTTGTCTCGATTGGTTGTGGAGGAGGATTCTTCCCGTGAAGAGATTAATGAGAGCTTTCCCGATGAGCAAATTTTAAAAGTTGGAATATTACCATGGTATGCTAATATTGTTAACTATTTGGTCACAGGTGACTTGCCGGCTCATTGGGATAGAAGGAAGAGGTTGTACTTCCTTTCTCAAATCAAGTACTACACGTTGGAAGAACCGGACTTATTCAAGTTTTGTCCGGATCAAGTCGTTCGAAGATGCATACCCGACGAGGAGATTCCTAGCGTCTTGATGCACTTGCATTCATTTGCTTGTGGGGGCCATTTCAGTGGTCAAAAAACCGGGCACAAAGTGCTCAATAGCGGTCTTTATTGGCCGACTATTTTTAAGGATGCTTTTAATTTCGCTAAAAACTGTGTAGAGTGTCAAAAGTTAGGGGGTATTTCTAAAAGGAATGAAATGCCCATGCAACCGATCCTCATTGTAGATATTTTTGATGTGTGGGGGATCGATTTCATGGGCCCATTCCCTAATTCGCATGGCAACTTATACATCTTGGTGGCGGTCGATTATGTATCCAAGTGGGTCGAAGCGATTGCCACCAAGACGAACGACCATACCGTTGTTTGCAATTTTGTACAAACAAACATAATTTCGAGATTTGGGATTCCCCGAGTGATCATTAGTTATGGGGGATCTCACTTTAAGAATTTTAACTTTGACAAACTCTTGAAACGGTATGGTGTTGATCATCGAATCGCTACCCCTTATCACCCACAAACAAGTGGTCAGGTGGAAGTTTCAAATAGGCAAATAAAAGAAAATTTTCAAAAGACTGTTCGACCCGACCGAAAGGATTGGTCGAAGAAATTGAATGATGCTTTGTGGGCTTATAGAACGACTCATAAAACACCTATTGGAACTACACCTTATCGTTTAGTTTATGGGCGAAATTGCCATCTACCGGTTGAACTTGTGCATCGTGCTTGGTGGGCTATAAAAGAGGTTAACATGAAATACGATGCAGGAAAAGAGCGAAAGTTAAAGCTTTGCGAGTTGGAGGAATTTAGGGAAGAAGCATATGAGTGCGCCTCGAAGTATAAGGATGATATGAAGAGGGCACACGATGCGAAATTGAAGCCGAAGGAGTTTGAAGTGGGTCAAAAGGTTTGGCTTTACAATTCACGGCTTAAATACTTCCCCGGGAAGCTAAAGAGTAAGTGGATGGGCCCGTAGGTGATTACGTGGGTCGGAAAGCTTGGAGATGTTACTATTGAGGATCCGAAAGATGGATCTAAGCAAACGGTTAACGGTCACCGCCTTAAACCGTTTCTTGATGGTAACGAGGAGAAAAAGGACGCAAATGTGGAATTGGTATGTTTCTTGGTAAGCGTACCAACATATGAGGTAAATTAAGGAGCCGGTAATGTGCGTTGTAGAGTATTGTATATTTACATTGTGGTTTCGTATCGTTTTTATGCTTATCGTTTTCGTCCATACTAACCATTTGATGTGTGAAGTTCCGAATTTCACGAACGAGATTTGAAGATGAAAGGTATGCTTTAAGCTTGCTTTGTGTATTAGGGACAATACACTTCTTTTCGGGGGGTGGTAGGGATCGTTAAATCGAACGATGCATAACGTGCTTAGATGTTTAATCCAGTTTGAACGCTTCATAACGTAATTCGTTTTTTTAAGTCTAGTTTAATGTTAGTCTAGTGTTTCAATTAAAAATAATAAACTTTTTGTTTTGATAAATTAAGTTTGTTTTGTAAATAGTCTTTAAACTAAAAATAATAAAAAAAAATGTTAAGTGTGTAAATAAGTTAATAAATTTCTTTTTCTTAAAAAAAAAAAGTTGAAATTCTCGATACCGTTGCCGACGACCATATCTTCCGTCGCCTACGGCTTGCATAAAACGTCTGTTGCCCAAAAATCACCGTAGACAACTACATAGGCCGTCGGGTCTTTTTGAGGATTTGTGCACCGTCGCCGACGGGCAAACCTACCGTCGCCGACGGTCCGTGTAAATTCAGCCGACGCAGATTTTTTGCCAATCATTCAGAATCGAACCCAAAACCATGTGTAACCCTTAAAACTCGAACCAAACATAGTTTTAACTACTCAAAAGTCTCAAAAACCTTCTCTCGTACCCATTTACCCTCAATATTCAGATCCATACGTAATTTTCTCTCTTGCAATTCATCTTCTTCTTCAACTCATTCAAGAACCCTAATCTTTCATCTCTCATAACTTCTTCGATTCTTAACCAAATCAGTTGATTCTTGAGCCTAAATTGTGTAATTTTTCGAGAGAAACAAAACCCCCATAACGGTTTCCATCAATTCTTGCTCGTTTGCAAGATTTCTGGGCGTGAGTTTTTAGGGTTTTGAAGAGTGTTCATCCAAGTCTCTTGTTTTGCACTTGTTCTTAGTTCTTCTTGTTATCTAACATCAAAGGTATGAAATTTCAGTAAATTTATGCATGATTTTCATATGTATTGTTGATTTCTTCCGAAATTTTAAGCTCATTGTTTAAGAGTAGGTTGTTTATCATAATGTATGATGTTTTAGCGTAAACTTAAGAATATTTACTTGATTTGGGCTGGATTTGAGCATGCTTAAGTCTTGGTGATGTGATTACACTAGATTTTTGCATGATTGAACATAGTTGTAATGTTGAATATTGTTGAAATCATAAAATTTTGAGAAATCTTGTGAATAAACATGCTAGATTGATTTGTAGATGTTAAAATGAGCGACTTTGGAAGTTTAAAAAGGCGATTTTACATCTAAATCTTGATTGAAATTCAACATTGCATACTATGTTCAAAGTTTGAGATTGATTGAGTTTGGGGTATACTAATTGTTGTTTCCTTTGTCTTTTGATTGTAGCCATGTTTCGAGGAAGCAAGAAAGCAAAGACCTCCGGTCAAGGTTCATCTTCGGGAGCCGGTTCAGGCTCAGGGATATATCAAAGGCGTTGGGAGCAACTAAGCAATGTAAATGAAGGTGATGGGCAACTTATTCGACAAGATTGGGATTGGGAGGAGGCAAAGAATAGTCAGTCGGCTTCGGTATGGAAAGAGGAGAAGTTGAAGGCTCTTTCCCGATACCGAAACAAGAGATTGGAAGCGAAGATGTGGAAGATGAAGATGGTTACGGGTGTTTCAAAACCCGTACCCGAGAGGGCAGTTTGTGAGCGTACGGTAGATGTCGAAGAGTTCCGAAAGATCGGCATAGTTCAAAAGTTCGAAAAGATTGGTTGGGAGTGAGTGGTTGACTGGTGCGAGGATATCACTACCCGGGTATATTTGGGTGCGGTGTGTGAATGGCTATCTACGCTACGGTTTGAGCATTCTGATGGGTCGGCTCCTACATGGCGGTTAGTTGGTAATATTGGCAAAAACCAAATGATCATGTCATTCGAGCACATGAATGCTATAGCGAGATTTGATTCGATTGGGATGGACGCATATGATTACTATGGTTATGATCAATTTTTGGATAATAAAAGAAACGAAGCCGATCCGCCACAAATGCTAGCATCCGTATTGATAGGTTCTGGGGGCGTAAGTGATTTGAGAAGTGATTTGCCGTTGATGGGCAAAATACTACAAGGGATTTCGTTGGAGAATGTGTTGGTGCGATTTGGGGATCGCGGTAAAGTGAAGGCACCCGACTGCCGGGTTCTACATTCGCTGTTGTATGGGACGCCCAAGCTATCATGGCGTCAAATTGTGATGATCAATACATGGGATACAAGGGAATCGTTCAAGCGGAAGATGATCCCTTATGCAAGGTTGATTAGCGCCATGATTCTGCAGCAGAATGCCTTGCCTCCGGAGTCGTTGTGGGTGTCTAAACCCATTGATCAGTTCAACTTCACCTGCATAAGGTGACATTGGAAGATAACCGTGAAAGCTTTTGGGCATCTGCACACGGTTGAAGATGAACAAGGAGATAGTTACCGATTCAATGATAAAGAGGGTGATGAAGAGGGTGAAGAAGAAAAAGGCGATGAGGAGATGCCTGATGTTGAGGAGGAGATGGATCCTTCTGGTCCGCGGGGACCGAGGCAAAGGTATAGGAGGAAGCATCGGGAGATTTCTGCCAATGTGGCAGACTTTGTGAACCAAAGGAAGATACCGTCATACCGGTTGTGGACCCGTGGGCAACAAGCGGTTTACGATAATGTGTCGGCCGGCATTGGTGAAACAAGAGAATACCATGCGAGCAGAAGAGAATGGGAAGAGGCGCAAGGGGCCTACTCGCAAGAGCAATGGGGTTTTCAAGCATCCTTTCGCGAAAGGGTGGAGAAACAGGTGGAGGAACAACAACTGCAACAAGCGTTACAACAGTCTCAAATGGAACGCTTGTTACAGTTGCAAGAAGAAGAAAGGGCCCACAGATGGGCACGGGAGGAAGAAGAGGCTAGGCGTTACAATGCACAAATGGAATTGGAACAACGCCGATGGAGAGCTTTGGCTATCTCTAACCAAATAACGCTTAATAACGCCAAGGTACTCCACGATCAGGAGCGCCATCAAAGAGACCTTCAAGCCGGTCTCCCGTACGCCGAACACTCGGGGTGGACCGATTACCCCAATCTTCCTCATCCACTAGGCCCATCCGATCCCACCCCTCATTGGCCCGAGGCAGTCGGCTCTAGTTTCATCCCGATTCCTTACCAGCCACCGCCACAAGGAGAGTCAAGCCCACTAGATAACTACAGGGATATGTTTGAGGCCCTCACTGGTTATCAGTACCAGCGAACCCGCCAGTGAACCCTAACGAGAGATATCAGCGGTAGAGGCAAGGTACGTTTCTGTTGTTGTTGTTTTATTTTATTTTGTTTCTGTTATTTTTATTTCATGTTATTTATTTTCGCCTAGTTAAATGAACGTTGTGGGTGTGTTCCCTATATAACCCTCACGAGACCTCTCGTCCTCCCAAGCTATTGGGGGGTTTAAAAGGGCTTGTTGCATAAGCTAAATGCAACCGTGATTCCTACGAAAGTGAGTTAGGTTTGTTGTTGTTGTAAATTATTTTTCCACATAAATCAAAGTAAAATAACGTATAGTTTGGTAATGTTTTCATAAAAGTGGTAGACCTAGGTAACTAACAAATTTTGATGGTTGTGAGAAGCATGCTTCTACACAAGGGTTAAGATTTGTAGGTACATTGGGTTCATGGGACAACCGCTTTCATGAAGAGGAGAGGAGCATATGAAGAATGAGCTCACAAACCAGGTGCATACGTTTCTTTTTACTTTTGATCTTTAGATTAGCAAATAAGTGGAATGTATCTTGTATATTATTTTTCCGGGGTGAAGTTTTGGGGGAATTAGTCGTGTCACATCCCTTGTGCGTTTAATACTCTAGTTCTTACACATTGAGGACAATATGTACTTCAAGTGTGGGGATGGGGGAGTAGTAAGAATTTTCGATTTTGACCCGTTCATTTAAATACTACACATTGAGGACAATGTTTACCTCAAGTGTGGGGATGGGGGAAAATTTCGAAATTTTATTAAAAAATGTCTTGTTTTAAAAGCGGTCTTAAAGCACAAGTAACTAAGTCAACGAGGGATGTCACAACCCATTTGGTCTTTTGTCATGGTCAAGTTCAAATTAATAGCATGACGGGTATTTAGCGGGTGGTTATTTAGGAATAATCTGCCTAAGAAACTAGTCTTTTATGCATGTCACATACCATACCCTTTTAGATATGTGAGGTTTTGAGCCACTTTTATATCATAGATTACATTACCTATGTTTCTTTGTTTGAGTGGACCATTAGTCATATATTGTAGAACTTGCAACTTTTGATACATTTGAGACTATAGACCGAATACAAGCACGAGAATGATTAAGGCATTAGGTAAACCTTTTCTCTTAAAACCATTTATCTATCCTTACCCGAACAAATTCCCTAGTCGCCCATTTTGAGCCTAAACCTTTCGTTTGACCACCCTATAGCCCATAACCCTTAAACCTTTTTCTTTTAAACCCGTGTGATGGAAATTCGATTATAGGAGTCGTATTTATATAGTTGTTCTTGTTTGTTTGCATATATATAAAAAAAAACAGAAAATATTATGAAAAAGAATTGAAAATCGTTGAAGAAAAACACAAAAAAGAAGTGTTAGTAGTTGTTGAATAAAAGGAGAATGTTGTTGCCTCATATTTGGTGTTTATAGTTAGTTTTGTTAGAATAGTCATTTGTAATAAAAATCGAATTTTCATCACCTTAGCCACTTTAAAATATCCTAATTCCTACCCTTCGCCTAGCCCCATTACAACCCTTCAAAGACCTTTTGACTTGTGCTTAGTATTCGTGATCAATGGTGGAGAATGATTGAGTTGCAAGCTTATGCGGGTATGTGTTCTAATCGGTTTTGAGCGAATATTCTTTGAAGTGCTAATACATTATAAACATTAGCCAATTTACAAGCCGAGTGGAGAGAACATTGTGAGGGATATGCATGACTTGTTAGTTTTACGGGCGGGTTAACCTTGGATAACCATTATTATATGTGATTATTCATTTAACCGGTAAATATGGGAAATTGTGAAGAATGTGAACTTTTGTATGACAATAGACCTTAACCTTTGTCTCGGGAATGGGAAGTGTATTCATTGTTTGACCCACGTGAAAGTGAAAAACAGATTTGCTTGAGGGCAAGCAAAAGACAAGTGTGGGGATGTGATACGTGGTCGAAAACCGATGTTCGTTTATGTTTAAGTTCATGTTTTTACTTAACTTTTAATCCCGAATAGCCTACTTGTAAAAGGATTTGTGTTTTGCAGGTCTTGTGAAGTTTAAGGAGCTAATTGGGAGCTTTACGGACCACCGGGACGTGAAACGAGTCACACGGAGCTAAGATTTGAAGAAAACAGAAACTGAAGAATTGAGGCACCATAGCCTACGGCCAAAGGGTCCGTAGCCTACGGCCCTCCAATTTTGCTGCGCGAAATATCTTGGTTTTTGGTCTTGGAACGAATCAAAAGAGGGTAGTTGGCCATTATTCGGGGGTTACACTTTGTTTTGGAGTTTTGAACATTATCTTGGAGCCTAAACTCATCACCTATCACTTACCATTCATCTACCAACATTCTTACAACCCGAATCATCATCCAATTCATCATCAATCAATCATTCCATAACCCTAATCACCATTCATCCTTCAATCCGTTCATCACCGTCAACCACTCCAAACCCTAACCACCATCTTCACAACTTCAAGACTTCAAGATGATGATGTTCGTGTTCTCAACCTCCGGTGATCGAGTTCCTTCGATCATGAGCGGCTAGTTTCTTGGAGGTTTCACCCCGGTGTAGGTTTTTGTAAGTCTAGGGCTTAAACAATGTTCTTGGTTTGATTTTGTGACAATTTGCTATTTGATTTTGAAGCTTATGACAATTGTCTTGCATTTGTATTGAATCATAAACTGTCGAGTGAAGATTAAATTTGACTTTATGAAATGTTTATGTGCAATTATGCCTTGTCTAGGTTAGAGTTTACATGTTCTTGGTAACGAAGTGCATTGTGGTCCGTTGTTTATAACGTTGATAGCTTTTAGCACCTAAGCCTCGTGACACTAAATTCGTTAATCATCTTTGCAATTGAATTGAACCTAAAACGTGTAGAAACCTTAGGATTGCAATTACCGAACCGGGTGTGAACCTTGTTTTCTCTATATTGTTCAAACAATCAATTTCATTCCTTGCAATTTGTTGATCGTTAGTTGTTAATCAATCCTTTCATTTTAGTAGTTTTAATTCACATCTTTTCAATCAATCAAAAATACATAAAAAAAAACAAAATAGCAAGCTTCATAAGTGTGACATCTTTTTACAATTCAATCGAATCCATTCGCAAACCACATACTCTTCGTGGTTCGACCCCTTACTACCACTACCTATCTGTTAAGGGTAATTTGGGACTATGAATATTATCTTTGACCGGAGCGCGACACTCCGATCACTAGGCCGTTATCTGTCTAATCCTGGCCTTGATCACTGGAAAGCAGCGAAGAAAGTACTTCGATATCTTCAGGGGACGAAAGACTATAAACTGACTTATAGAAAAAGTGACGTTTTGGAAGTGGTTGGTTATTCTGATTCTGACTTTGCTAAATGCAAAGATGACAAGAAATCCACTTCAGGGTATATCTTTATGTTAGTCGGCGGACCTATTTCCTGGATGAGTCATAAACAACAGCTAACTTCAACATCCACTATGATGGCAGAATACATTGCTATATATAACGCTACCTGTCATGGAATGTTGCTAAAGAATCTGATTACTGGACTCAAAGTTGTTAATTCCATATCTAGACCATTGAAGCTGTACTGTGATAACTCAGTTGCCGTTAACTTCTCGAACAGTAACAGTTCGACCGGAGCCGGATTATATCTTGATACAAAGTATTTGTTCGTACGTGAACGTGTTGAGGAAAATAAGCTTTGTATTGAGTATATAAGTACGAAAAATATGCTTGCGGATCCGATGACTAAAGGTCTCCCACTTAAAGTATTCGAAGAACATGTTTCGAAGATGGGTTTTGTAAAGACCTTATTTAAATGCATATTGTACTTACTTACGTTTTAATGATAATAAAATTTCCTCATTTGATTTGTTTGTCTCTAACTACGTTTCGCTAGCCTAATGACGTAAAGACTATTATTATACAAATCATCGTTTAAGGGCTTACTTGTAAATTGATCCTTACTATGCTTAGATTTTAAATTTGGGATTGTAGTATGATTAATGGGGGTCCTGAGTTGAATAACTGACTCAACGACTGTATTTTTCTGCTGCAGTTTTGGTTTAAAACTAAAATGAGTATTAACTCCTGATCAGGCTTATCTAATACTCATAATAAATGATCACTCGGCCAAGTGGGAGAATGTTAGCGTAAATTATTAATAAATCATTTATGGTGCCCTTATTGATCATTTATCTAATAACCAGATCAATATTTACCTTAATATCCCTATAAAATTAACTGGGCTTTATTTGATGGACATAAAGGCCCGTACTAGTTAATTAGGGTTTCCCCTTGGGTGAAGCATATAAATACAGGTTATTGGGAACCCTAAAAACACACCATAAGGTTTACGGCCCCCCTCACTACAATCTGTAATTATCCCTCTCCATCCTAACTGCTCACCCTAAACGGGAACCGATCAAGATGGCTTCTTCTTCATCTCTTACTACTACTGGATTGTCAGGTATGTCAAGATCCCTAAAGTGTTTTCCATTAGATATTGAAAGAACTGATTAACATTGTGTTCGTTTGGTTTGTTTACAACCCTAGTTGCATAATTGTTGTTATAAATGAACAAAATTCAGTTTGTCCCCAACAAATTCAGGTTCAAAACCGGGTCGGTTTTTTTCACGATGGGCTTAAACCGGTTTGATTTAAATCGGTTCGGGTTAAGAAACAGTTTTACCGTTGAAACCCCCGACCCAATCCAGCCCAAACCAGTTCCAAAACTGGGTTTTTTCTTCTAAATTAAATCATCTATATCTATACATATAATAAAAGAAACCATTGGTGGACACATGTCATTCATTCAAGTCATTTACGTTTTATTTTCCCGCATTTTTCTACTACTTAATTAATTATGTATAGTTATTTTTTAACTAAAGATAGCTATTATATAGGACATTTATTTATATTTGAATTTATTTGTTTATCTTAATAACATAATAATAAATCAGCATTTAAAGTATTTTGTTAAAAGTAAATTTTACTTTATTCATAACTATCCGTTGTTTATTATCTCAATCATTAATTGATGTTACAAATTATATATTTTAATTTAGAAAATGAAACCAAATCAAAGTTGACGAACAATGTCTAATATCTTACCAAACAAATAAAATAAATAAATAATACAATATTTAAATTAATGTCGCTAATGAAAGTCTCTTTTCAAAAAAAAAAAAATTAATGTCGCTATAAATCAGTATTTCAATAACGAAAAGTATTTAATCCAATATGAGTAATCGTCATAGAACGTCTTAAATTAATTCGCAACAATCTTTGAAGTTTAAGTTTGAAACAAATTGGGTTTAGTTAGTTAGTGAGTGTTATCGGGCAACAAGTTGAAAATTGGAAGTGCTGGTGTACAAATCGAAAGTTGAGAGTGTTATCGGCCAATTGGTGAAAGTTGAGGTTATTTAAATCAAATATCCCTAAAAAAACACAAATTGACCATATTCATTATTACTAAGAGTGTTCACAACTTGATTTAAAACCGTGAACTCGATGGTCATTAGTTTGATTTCACGGTCGGGTTTATTATTACCCTTCGGTTTATGTATTAAGTTTATTAATATTTTATTTTATATAAATTTATTTAACACGTACAATATACGGGGTTTTTAAAAATATATTTTTTATTAATATATAAAATTACATTTATTCAACCCGTGTAATACACGGGGTTCTAACCTAGTTTATTTTAAAACAAAAACAAATAACTAAAAAAACTTCATTACTACCTAAAATACAAATTTATAAATACTTAAAAACTTATATGAATATTACAAAAACAATTAAAACTAACGTTGTAAACAAGCATCCAAATTTCTAGCTTAGTATATGGCTTTCCATTAACTTGTGCATATTTGGCACAAGATTTTTCAACAACACTCTCATTGTTTTCATCATCTTCCAAATTGTATATCCGTCTACAATAGATTTTGTGAAATCTTTCAAGCACTGACGCTATCATCGTCATCTTTAACGATATTTGATCCTTTGTATGCACGGTGTGACACCTGGGTCACTACGACCATCAAACAAATGCCAAGCCAATGAAATATTGTATTTCATACTTGGGATCTGTATAAATATGTGTATCTTTTGCACATATCAATTCTTGTTCGATTTCAAGCTCTAAATCGTTTTCTGGAAGGTTATACGCACACTGATGCGAAAATATAACCAGTTTAATGCAACGAACACTCCGGAATAGTGAAATAGGCTTAACATAGTTACCTATACTAGGTGCCGTTTGATATCCGTGATCTCTAGCATTGCTTGGTGGTTATCTTAGGACTTCTAAGCAATCTCAAGTGAGTACATAGACCCCTCTTTTACTGTTTTCCAAACGTTTTGGGGTGAAACACATGTGCCTACTTGTTACTTTCGTGCTTTCCTGTTTTCACATCATATACTTGTTATGTTCATTAGTACACTATTAGTACATGATTTACATTACATTTCTGCTATGTATGTTGACTGATAGCATGCTAGCACATTGATTTACATGACTTAGCATACTTAGTACATCACTTTACAATGCATTTCATGCTATGTACGCCCATTGTGTGCATACTTAGTACATTGTTTTACATTACACTTATGCTATGCATGTCCATTACGTGCATACTTAGTACATTGTTTTACATTGCATTTCTGTTGCATATGCTCATCCAGCATATGAACACATTATACTACATTTTGAACCGTTGTAACCATTTGACTATGTGAACCGTCGTAACCCTTTGATTATATGAACCGTTTGTAACTATTGAACCGTGTGAACCAGTTGTATCCATTGACATGATTTACATTTGACAATAGACATTTGACTATACATAAACATTTCTACAATTGTTAAACATTTTACTTTGGTGGTTTGGTTTGAGTAAGTGATTTAATTAACGAGGCGTATGTAATATGATACAAGCACGGTGGATACGCCGCTGGTACTTCCTATATATAAGTGTTTGTATGGTATCACATATTGTAGCGTTATTTGAATCATTTCAGTTTGAGACAAATAACATTTTATACAAATAACATACTTTTCACAAGACATTGATTTACAAACAACTTATCTTATACAAACTCATTTTACATGGTTATTCATTTAACCATACATTATTCTCTTATTTATACATATCATCTGATTTTATCGTTTTTCAAATGATTTACAAGACAAAGCAAATTACAAGGTTCATGACTAAACATTTTCTCAAACATAAGTCATGAATTCTGTTTTCACAAAACCTATGTATCTCACAGGCATTTTTATGCTGACGTACCTATTTTCACATGTGTTTTCAGGAGATGATGCATAGGACTTATCAAGACATACTTAGGCGGACCTGCGTCTTAGTGACTTAAAACGAGACAAGAACTAGTTAATTTTTGTTATATACTCTTTGTTTCTTGTTTAAAACAATGTAACTCTCTTGTTTGATTAATAAAACGAAACTTTAATTGCCATGGATTTGAAACAATTAATTCTGTTACAACACTCCCCGACGTTTCCGCCACGTTTTGTATGTTCTACGTGGTCGGGGTGTGACACACGGTTGCGAAACCCATTTCCTCGTCAAGTCTATCCTTAACCCGCTCCCAAAAATAGTACTAAATCTATCCTTAACGCGCTCCCAAATGTATTATGAAATATTGATTAAATAAATGGGTTATGCAATGTAACTCGACTAAATGTCTTATCGCTAGGATCGTGTGATATAGAAGCTAAAGTAACATCGGGAAGTAATATATGTAATCGAACTTTCATTTCTACAATTGCTTTAGCGCCATCTGACAAGAAGATTCCATTTAAGTTTAAAAGAAGACAATTTCCTATTGTTGTATGCTTCTTCATGTCAATAAATAAAAGTCAAGGGCAGTCGTTATCAAAAGTTGGTTTGTTTATGAGACAGCCAGTCTTTTCGCACGGTCAACTTTACGTCGCTTTGTCCATAGTTAAGTTAGAGATGGAATCAAACTAGTAATTGTTGATAAAGATGGTAAACTTACGAATACGACATTCAATAATCTATATAAAGAAGTTTTTAGAGATTTGTAATTTGAAGTTATAGCTATAGATTTGTTAGTTGTATATATAAAATTAATGTGAAACTATAAAATTTTTTTTGCTAAATATACGAGTTTATAACCTAGTATGGTATTTTGGTTTCATCGAATATAAACGTGACTGGTATCAGTTTCAGATATCGCCTAATACCATAACTAGACCCAACACCACTAGAAACTTAGATTTACTTACCCAATCTCGTACTCATCAGGCATGCACTACCCTGAGTCCCTGACTTACATATGTCCTTTTAGGTTTTATCGGTCGAGTTCAAGTTTTTCCTTTATCTCTACTCCGAGTCTCTCAAGTCTCAACAAACTCTTTAACGTATTTGGCCCATGCACTTATGGTAATATCACTTTCAGCACTTTGTACAAATAGGTCTTTAGTATAGTTTAATTTATGTGTCCTCGTTCACACACTTGTACACATTATGTTGTTTTTAAAGTAGTGTCGTTTAAATATAGTGAAACCATTATAACATCACAATAAAATGCATAACCGAAATAAATGAAACATTCCAAAGTACATAATCTTATTTGTTCTTTATCTAACAAATACCGATAATAATGAACAAAATTCCCTAAAATTTTCAAAGCAGAAGCAACACCAAAAGGAGTAAAGTTCCTGCAAAGAGAAGGAAATAAATTCAAAACATGCTAAAATTTAAACCTGTTACCCTTTGTGATTAGTATAAAATATATAATCAATTAGTAAAGTCTAAAAACATCCTTTTGAAAACTTTTGGCTTAAGGGCACCCTTAAAAGGAACATTGTGTATTTTGGATAAGTGAAAATGGGTATTTAAATTACATCATTCTCTTATGCCCATAATAATTTTTATTCATATACATTTTTTTTTTGAAATTGTGCCTTTAACTAATTTTGGTGTATGAAATTCGGGTTTCAGCTCGTATAAACCCGAATTGATTTAAACATTTAACAACCGATCTCGAGTAGCTAAGCATACAGAAAAACAATGGTTACCTCCAAAACACATATTGGTTTGAATTTTGTGTCTCCATGTCCCATTCCAAGCGTAACCTAACCACAATAACAAATCCAAATCTCACAAAATGAGTTAAATGTCATTTTAGTCCATGTGGTTTGGACCATTTTGTCAGTTTAGTCCAAATGTTTCATTTTTCGTCTGTGGGTCCAAAAATGTTTCACCGTTGCCATTTTAGTCCACTGGGTTAATTTCATCCATTTTTTATGTTAATGAGAAGGGTAATTCGGTCATTTTATATGTAATTCTATTAACGAGAAGGGTAATTCGGCCATATACAATTAGAGATGGGCATAATAACCGGTTCCAAACCCGACCCGTAACCGATTCCAGTCCCAACCCGGTATAAAGCATAGCCGGTTCCGGGTTTAAAAAACTCAACGGTTCCTACCCGGTTCCATATTAAAAAAAAAAAATAAGTTCCGTACCCGGTTCCTACCCGTACCCGGTTTCCATGCGTACCCGGTTCCTCCGTAATAAAACAATACCCAGTGCCACTTTATTACCGTTAAAATCGATTTGTTACCGTTGGAATCGATTCTAACGGTCAAATTCAGCATTTAATACAATTCTTACCGTTGGAACCGATTTCTTACCGTTGGAACCGGTTCCGACTATAAAAACTTTGCCATTTTTTCAAGATTATCACACAATTCTCCCTAATCTTCTTCTTCATTCTTCTATCTTATTCTTCTATAATGGCTACCAAAAATTCCAAAGTTACAAACTCCACATCCGTCAACAATGGTGATCAACCCGCTCCATTTGTCGTTGTGTAACGCCCCAAAAATCTGAATGTTAATATTTGTCGTGTGTTCTTATGTGACACGTCATGAAATAAATAACTAGGCTATTTAACCTAGTTAAAGGTATGGTCAAAAGTATTAAATGATGAAGGTAGTGTTAGTATGTTTTAAAGGCAAACCCGAGGGGCTAAAGTGGAACAAATGAAAGTTCATTTGTCTAATTAAAAGGTCAACACACACACACAAACACACATACGTGTGTGTTCGTGAAGCTTCAGGAGCTCTCAAGAGCTCCAAACCCTAGCTCACTTAAATCACCAAATTGAAGGGTGAATCGAGGCCCAAATTCAAGAAGAAACACGGATTAATGATCACCTTCGCGAGGGGATCATAAGGTATGTTGAATTTTTATGATTTATGAAGTTGAGAAATCTTGGTAATCATCACTAGTGGTGATTTATGTATGAATCATGAAGGTTATGGCCAAATTAGTGATGTATGCACGTTTAGGAACAAACCCTAAGCAATGACTCTGAGTAAATTGTTAGAATTTAGGTGGTTGGATGAATTACCACAATTAGTTAAGTGGGTTTATGTTTAATCCATGAAATGGTATGAACTTGATTAGAAATATGTGTAGTATGTGATGTGTATTTGTATATAGAGTGATTATGGTATGGAATTTGTATGATGTTTACTTGTGATGATAAATGAAAGTGATAATTAGGATAAACACATGAAAGACTTGTACATCATGCTTAGAAAGTAGTACGCACATCAAGTGTTTGATGAAATGTCTAAATGACAATAATATGTGAAATTGTATGCAATTAATGGGTGAACATGTATAGAATGTGGTAATAATGAAATTGATAGTAAACTAACATGAGGAATGCATTTTAGATATAGCTCATGAGAGGATTATGTTAGTTTGATGTTGAGTATGCTTTATGCTTGTTTGAATTGACTAATGAAGGTCATACATGAGATATGAATTTGATATGATCGTTCATACGTACAATCATATATGCTAACAAGAATGTGAATGTAATGACATGTACGGATAGGAGTCATGTCAACACGGACATAAGCATGGAAGGACAATGGGCCAAGGATAAAAACGGAAGCTATGCTTGAACTCGAATGCACGAGGTAAGTGATTTCTGTAATCACTTCTTAGAGTGTTAAGTATTATGGTGTTTTAATTAATTAAACATGATGTTTGAGGGTGGTTATGTGTTGAAGTCCTTCGTCGTAAGGGTTGGGGTTAAAGTTGACTAAAATGCCCTTGGTGGGTATTTTGGGCGAACGACTTGTAAAAGATGTTTAGAAATAAGATAAATGACCAAGTGAATAATTAGGATAAGTACGGAAGTGAAATGTATGTTTTTGAGAATCAAATGCAAGGAAATACAAAAATACCCTTAACGGGTCAAAGTACGCTTTTGAGTAAAAAGAGTTAAAGAATGCAAGATATCCGAGAATTTAATCTTTTATAATAGGCGTCATTGATATTATTAGGTATATAAGAATTTATGGTCAAATAAACAAGTTAGATGGATAAATGCATGAACGGGACAGGATATGTAAAAAGGGTAACAAACCGAAGGCTTAAAAGTATGGAATTTTGTTAATCCGGATGTCGGGTCTTAACTCCATAAGATGGAGAATTAAATTACGGACGCGTAGGAAAAAGAATCGGGTAAAACGGACCAATAATGAAGAAGTTATGGCCGTTTCCGTGAAATCGGATCGCGCTGGAAATATGCAGCAACCAGCTGCAAACCTTCTGTCGTTTTGAGGGGGTCGCGTCACGCGACGGCCCGTCGCGTCGCGCGACGGGTGTAGTTTCTCCGAAAAGTTGTTTTCGTGTCTTATTTGATGTCGGGAACTCGTTTAAAGGCGTTTTAAGTCACGTACGTCTAATTTAACTCATGTTTATGTGATCTTAAGGGTATGCACGTAGGTAAATAGATTCGTATGTATGTTTATAAGGATGTGAATAAGTACGTGAGTGTATGTAGGTATGTGTATGGAGAATAGGCATGTACGAGTTTGGTATACTGCAATCAGGTATGTATGTATGTATGTATGTATGTATGTATGTATGTGAATGTGTGATGTCATGACCGTACGTAACAATGTAGGTATGTGTGTATGTAGATACTTATAAAATGATTTAAGTGTATATATATGTAAGGATGCATGTAGGTTAGTACTTATGTGTGTACATATGTATGTCGGGAGATAATGTGTATGAAGTTTAAGTATGAACATAATTCTTTCGGTACGATTATGTGTTTATGTTGTTTAATTCGTGTACATGGAGTTATAAGTGTGATGCAGGAATAGCAAAGAAGACTCACCACGAATTATATGACAGGATGGAAAAGCTAGAATGTAAAGAATTAATGAAACGAGAAATAGAGGTGAACAAACCTTGTATGTTTATAATGCGTACTAATGTTGTAAATTTTAGGTGGTGATTTCAGGTAATACCAGTCACGAGGATATCCAAGGATTGGAGATCGAGGATCGAGTCACAAGATAGATTGTACGGGAGTGTCGAGTACGTAATTGAGTGAAGTCAGTTTATGATTTCTTGTTGTAAATAAGTATAATAAATGTAATTATTGAGAAAAATTAACCCTAGAAATGAGATTAAGTGTGTCGAAGTGTTTGTAACTAAAGAAATTTTTATGTACGAATTTTCCGCTGCGACTTTAGTCAAATACGAATTAGAGTGTTACACGTTGGAACATTATCACACAATCGCAATATTGAGGTGTGGTGTAATTGGGGCTTGGTCGAGTTGAGTGATGGTTCGCAAAAGGCCCAATGCAAACATTGTGGCTCCTTGTTAAGCAGCTTTTAAAATTGATTTGACTGTACACTGAAGAACCGGTTCCACACAATAGAGATGTCAGCCTTTTTCTTCACATATACGACAGGACCGGTTCCGACCCGAACCCGGTTCTGTTGAAACCCGGTTCCACAATACCCGTAACCGGGTACAACAGGTTCTGGTTTTTTTGACAAATACCCGGGTATGACCCGGAACCGATTCTAAGAGGAACCGGGTACGTTCAAATTTAAGGGGAACCGGGTCCGGGTAGGAACCGGGTCCGGGTATTAAAAATACCCGATTATGCCCATCTCTATATACAATGACCGAATTGTCTTTCTCGTTAATAGAAAAAATGGATGATGTTAACCCAGTGGACTAAAATGGCAATAGTGAAACTTTTTTGGACCCACAGGCAAAAAATAAAATCTTTGAACTAAACTTGCAAAATGACCCAAACCACAGGAACTAAAATTAAAATGACATTTAACTCGTCACAAAATTCTAGCAATGAAAAAAGTTGTACCATATGCATAAAAAGTTGTACATACCTCGGCCATAACAATTAGTAGTAGAATTCCCACCACCACGACAAATACAAGAAAAAGACTGCGTATAACCAGCAAACCCACAAAACCCACCACTCGCTTCACAATCCTTACATGTTTCCGTATAATAAGAGTCATTATATTCCAAAGAAATACCAAATTGCCATTTCATCGGATCCGTTTCATCACCACCAAACCCGTACATAGAAGCATAAGAGGAGCACTGAAGTTTCGGTAGATCCAGCCCAAAACCCGACCCGAAATTAACAATGGGCTGATAAACACAACAACTAGAAATAGGCCCATTTGGTTCCAACCCAATACCACTCACCCCTTCACAAGAATACATTCCCCTACAAAAGCTTCACGTGGATGATCCCGTTCAGCTTGAGGGGGCATATTAGAGTGACTATGTGTTATCTATATGTGGTGGTTGGAGATTAGTTATGACAGTTAGACATTAGTTGTGGTTGTTATGGTTAGTTAGATTAGAAGGTATAAATTAGCAGGTAGTTCTCATACCTTCTTATATATATAGGTCTCATGTACTTTTCATAGAAAATAATGAGATTACAGAGACCTGTTCTTGATACCTCTCTTTAGTAATGTCACTTTCAGCACTTTGTACTTCTAACAAATAGGTCTTTAGTATAGTTTAATTTACGTGTCCTCGTTCACACACTTGTACACATTATGTTGTTTTTAAAGTACAGTGAAACCATCATAACAGTACAATAACGCATAAACGAAATAAATGAAACATTCCAAAGTACATAATCTGATTAAAATAGTTATTTGTTCTTAATTTAACAAATTCCAATAATAATTAACAAAATTCCCTAAAATTTTCAAAGTAGAAGCAACACCAAAAGGAGTAAAGTTCCTGCAAAAGAGAAAGAAATAAATTCAAAACATACGAAAATTTAAACCTGTTACCCTTTGTGATTAATATAAAACAAGAAAGTGTTGGGGTTAAATTGAAAAGTTGAAAAACTTTGCGTTAAAAGTAAAAATGTCAAAGGGTTTAAAATGAAAAACATAAAAACCTCTGGGTTAAAACTTAAAAATGCAAATTTTTTTTGAAAAACACCCAATACACATCTTACAACTATCAAAGCAACAAAAATTTGCTAATTTATAGTTTGGAAATATTAATCAATTAGTAAAGTCTAAAAACATCCTTTTGAAAACTTTTGGCTTAAGGGTACCTTTAAAAGTAACATTGTGTATTTTGGATAAGTGAAAATGGGTATTTAATTTAGATCATTCTCTTATGCCCATAATAATTTTTATTCATATACATTTTTTTTTTAATTTGTGCCTTTAACTAATTTTGGTGTATGAAATTTGGGTTTAAGCTCGTATAAACCCGAATTGATTTAAACATTTAACAACCGATCCTGAGTAGCTAAGCATACATAAAAAGAAGCGTAAATTACAAAAATCGTCCTTTATGTATGTCACTTATTGCAAAGTGTCTTTTGTTTTTAATAATTACAGAAAATGTACTCGATGTTTGCAAACCCTTGCAAGTTATATCATTTAGCCCTAACTTAATTATTTTTTTTGTGGTTAAATCTGACCAAATGGATCCCATATGAGGGTATTTTGGTCATTTTACTCTCATGTGAGTTCCATTTGTTCAGATTTAACCATAAAAATATACTCATGTGGGGTCAATTTGGTCAGATTTAACCATAAAAATTAACTGAGTTATGGCTAAAGGACATAGCTTGCAAGTGTTTGCAAACATCGAGTACGTTTTCTGTAATTATTGAAGACAAATGACACAATTTGTAATAAGTGACATACATAAAGGACGATTTTTGTAATTTACTCGAAAAAGAATGGTTACCTCCGAAACACATTTTGGTTTGAATTTTGTGTCTCCATGTCCCATTCCAAGCATAACCTAACCACAATAACAAATCCAAATGTCACAACATTTCTAGCATGAAAAAAGTTGTACCATATGCATAAAAAGTTGTACATACCTCGGCCATAACAATTAGTAGTAGAATTCCCACCACCACGACAAATACAAGAAAAAGACTGTGTATAACCAGCAAACCCACAAAACCCACCACTCGCTTCACAATCCTTACATGTTTCCGTATAATAAGAGTCATTATATTCCAAAGAAATACCAAATTGCCATTTCATCGGATCCGTTTCATCACCACCAAACCCGTACATAGAAGCATAAGACGAGCACTGAAGCTTCGGTAGATCAAGCCCAAAACCCGACCCGAAATCAACAATGGGCTGATAAACACAACAACTAGAAATAGGCCCATTTGGTTCCAACCCAATACCACTCACCCCTTCACAAGAATACAATCCCCTACAAAGATGTAAACCCGAGCCCGTATCACACAAATCCTCATTCGGGTCGAAAACCGGGGACGTCCTGGAGCACCCGAGTAGGATAAAGATATCTTGTGACGATAACGTAAACGGGCTGGCCCGTTCCAGGCGAAAGCTTCCGGAGTTTTGCATGGAAGAACATGTTGACATGAAGAGGTCGGTAAGGACAAGGGTGGAAGTGGTGTAGTCTATGTTTGAAACTGTGTAAGCTCCGGTTCCTGATGAGAACCGGAGCTCACCTGAGGTACATTTTATGTACCTCGCGAAGTCTGGATGGCCGCACCCGAAGTCGGATCCAAATGGGTACTTGATAGTGAGATTTCCACATTTGTCCCTACAAGTTGGGACAATGGGGGGGATATGGGATGAGGGTATTATTGGGAAAATGAGAAAAATGTTGAGAAGTAGCCATGGTAATGTTAATGAGCTTGTTGTAGACATTGTATGAGTTTTGAAAGAAACTTTGTGAGTGCAAATGATGCTGAAAAGTAGAGTTATAAGTTTGAAAGGGAGAGAAAAGGTGGATTCTTTCGGTGGGTTTGATAGTTTTTCAAAGATATATTGAAAAGTTGATGCAGTGGGCCAATGGTAATCATAAGTTTTACCTTTATTGTTCATGATTTGTTTTATTAAATTTAGATTGTAGTCGAGCGTGTGGCTGTGAAGTGTGAACATACTATTGCTTCATAATGATTGTTAATTTTCTATTTATTCATATAATTTGTAGCTGTTATCAACAAGCTGGAATAGCTCAGTTGGTTAGAGCGTGTGGCTGTTAACCACAAGGTCGGAGGTTCAAGCCCTCCTTCTAGCGATAATTCAGATTTTTTTTTATTTTTAGGCATTGAAAAACCGGTCTATTTGCTATACATGCAATTTAAAAAGGTAGAAGGGGACCTCTCGGGACCTCTCGCACCCTAAGCGAGAATCATACCACTAGACCAAATGCCCATTTATGTTATTCATGCAATGTCATGTACTAAATATATCTTAAAAGACTCGATGTATTTTTTTTTCATTGTGTTTCAAATTATCTGTAAAATTTGTGCTCCGTTGTGATTGCTTTGATCGTCGGTGAACTAAGTTCGTTTGAATTAGTTGGAGAACTAAGGTTGCACGTTAGTGCATGTCGATAAAAGTACACAAGACAGTGGCGGAACTAGACCTTCAACTCAGGGGTATCCCAAAATTTTTTAGGGGTGTTCTCGTACTTGTTCAGGGGTGTCCTGTGTATAAAAATCGGAAAAAAAGGGGTGTCCTGTGTATAAAAATCGGAAAAAAAAATTTTTACACTACTGGTCAAAACTTGAGCCGTAGCCCGGGCTACGCCCGTTAAGCCTATAGGTCCGCCCCTGACACAAGATATTATACGTATAGACAAAAGAAAACTCTACGTATGATAAAAGTACAGCGGTTTTACTTTACATACAAAAAAATAATACTCTCCTTACACATCATTTAGTAATACCAATCACCAATTTCATCATCGGAGAGACGGAGACCGCTTCCGGAACGGATGACCTGGGTTGTGTGTGTTTTCTTGAAGTGTGGTATCAAGGGGACAAAGTTTGTTGAAACTCCACAAAATTAATATTGATTCTTGTGTCAGTAAACAATTAAATTTCTTGTAATAGAATCCCAAAACAACGGTATAAGTTACTTTCTTAGCTCAAGGATTCTCGTCTATACTCATTTCCCCTTGTGATTGTTACTCATGTGAATGTGAATGAACTCATCCTCTATTTCACAATACATTTTATGGTTTGTTATTTTTATAACTAATTCCATTTGATATTCCTTCAAACACAAATTTCATTATATGTATAAAGCTATTCAAAAAATGGTTTGAAGAAATATAATATTATACAAGTTTAAAGCATGGTTGTAAAAGTCCCGACTAGGCTCCGAGTACTCCCCGAATACTCGCTACAAGGTAGGCTGCCGAGGCACGATTACTGTTCTCCCAGGCCAATTACTCCCCGAGTAATCTCCGCCTAAGCCGAGTACTTCCCGAGTACTCCCGAATCCGACTAGGGAGCGCCTAGCGACTTTTGCAACCATGGTTTAAAGTAGGTTATATGATATTTCCTCTAGTAGAAAATAGGAACTTGTGGGGAAGTATAGGTAGATTATTTGTTGTACAATGTACATGTCCAATTATCTCACAATAGAAACCCAGTATTAAGTTTTAGGTTTTTTGAGTGATTATCATTACATATTGGGTTTTTCGTCACGTCCGAGTTCTGACCGACAAACCCGCTTTGTCAGGTACAATATACACTAATAGACATTGTCGTCTAAGAATTTGTAAACTTTCCAGTTGTCGATATTCGAAATTACTTAGGCAAATCATGTTGTTAATGGTACTCATCATTCAACACAATTATCAATCAAGAAGCAAAGAAAGCATTAGGAAAAAGTAAAAATAAAAACCTATCCCCACAACATCATCCAAACGAACAAATACAGTTGAAAATAAAGTTGCATTCACGTCTAGTTTTGCTTTCAGATCCGTTAACTTTCCAGTTTCATCGTATCTATATCATCAAGCTTTTAAAAATAGTAACTAAATCACAAGCTATGCTTCCAAGTTCTTTCTTCCTTCCAAATCTCGCAAAAAGTTACCAAGTAGCCTTTGATCCATCACCATATTCGGTATCTGCAGAGTTCACATTTACAAATTACAATGCAAAACCTCATGCTATTACCATAAGAATATTACAAGTCTCCCGCAAGTCTCACCCTATATATACGTGTTAAAGTGACAATTTGAACCCACTTGGGGTCCATCTAGGTTATGTTTAACCTCTAACGGCCAATAATTAAAAAAAGTAGTTAAACCAAAACAGTCAATTAGGTCAAAAGTCAACCAAAATGTATTTTTAATAAACACGATCTCATAAATCGCTTTATGTGAAAATCAATAGGATAAAAACTGTAACAATAGAGTTTTAGTGGTTTTAAACAAAAAAGAGAAGAAAAATGTTGAGTGGCCCAAAAATTACGTGTTACCAACCCGCCCGTTTTGTCATCATGTTGTTTGGTTACGTGTATCATATTCAAGTAATAGCACAACACAATGGGTGTATTCGCTATTTACGAGAGTGAGATAAATGACCTTATTTCCAAAGAACATTTTGGTGTTGTTGGAAATCGCCTCGATAAATTTCAGCTCCAGAAATTGGGGTGTGAGTTTCAACTTATTTGCTTCAGCCTCTTTCAATGTCCTACACTCAAAAAGAGTACCATTCTAACTTAAAAGACTTTTCGGCAAAATTAAGATTCTGATATGTACAAGAAATTAATAGAGTAACTCACTGGTAATATTTGGCATCAGCTAAGCTCTTTTCTCGAGCAATGTACATCGCATTCTCAATTTCTTCTTGCATTCTCAAACTGTCTTTCTCCATCAACTTTTGTTCCATTACAATCTTGCTGACAAAAGCATTCTTCTCGGCTTCAGTAATAGCTATCTTCTTTTGTGTTTCTGCTTCCTTCTCAGCAACCCTCTGCCTTTCTACTGCTACCAACACCTATACACACACACATCATGATCTTACGAAAAATATATCATGGTATTGGTCAAAGTTCACCGGGTTTCCTTATTTTGTATATTGAAGGGTATTTTAGACAATTGATCTACCTTGGTGCGTTCTTCTTCCATCTGTTCAAAATTCCGCCTTACACTCTCTGGGATTCTAGGCTTTGTGACACGGACACTAATAACTTCGATGCCTGGTGCATAACGTGTACAATCAGCTTGAAGAGCATCTTTCATTGTTTCATCAATCTGAAATTTTACGTTTTGCGCTTTATAAATGCAAACATTTGTAACAGACACAATGCAAAAAAGCAGTGCAAGCCTATAAAGCTAACATTATAAATGCATTTACGTCAATACCTGATCAAACATGTCAATATAAACTTCTTGAAGGGAGTGAACACTACAGAATTGATTAATCTCGTGATGGATTTTGTCGTATATCCAAGTATGGTCATACTGTACACCATAATTGAGAAGGGTCTCATAAACAGCTTCCTTTTTAAGGCGGTTAACAACCTGTAGACAAAACAATCATTATATAAACGAACTAATAATTTTGGATAACAAAGCACTTGAGTCAGTATTATTTATTGTATCTAAATATGCTTACCTCTATCCTGTCAAAGTTGATCATAACACCACCTTTTGTTCCACAGGGGATATCCCTCACCTATATATTATCATTTTCAAGAAAATTAAGAATTAAACTCACCATCATGAAAAATATCACATTTAAAAAACACTTACCAGATCTGTCTGAAGGGTGACCTGGACGGGCTCGTAGTGGGTTATCAGAGGTAATTTCAGATGAAAACCTTAAATCCAAGACATACCAAATGTTAAAACAATAAGAAGTGTCGGGTTGCTTCATAAATTCATAATGTGAAAGACATCATGTATGAAGTGGTATTAACAAACCTGGGGTTGTAGTTGTCTCTTGGAGAGCGCCGCCTAGCCAGTAAACCCCAACATGACCTTCGGGAACTTGATGCAAGATTGTTAAGCTGTTCTTTAAGTTTGGTGATGAAGATGGAATCAGAACCTATAGATATGGGATAAAAGGAGAATGGGTCATACTGTCACAACAACTCATACTTAGTTCTCACAACTGATAACAACAATAATAACAATAATAATGATTATAAAGCATTGTGTACTGAAAAATATGAATTATCTTCAATCATTCATCCCAGACGAACAAATGTAAAACTACTTCAGTTACAAAGGATAAATAAATTAAAAATACAGTAGATTCTGCTCAATGAAATGCTTCAGCTAATTTGATCACCCCATAAAAGCGTAACGGTCACTCAACCCTTTAAAAATTACGGGTCACTTAGCCCTTAAAAAACCATTAGTAAACAGGCAGTCAGCATATAATACATAAGCCTGAATTATAGAACTGACAACACATTCAAAGGGACAAAGTTGGACAGTATACAGTGATGGTGACAGTGGCACGGACACTGGGCCACGCTAATCAGACCAGACCAAGAGACTGAATACCAGAACGACATCAATATGTGTTCCGATTCAAACCTTCCAGGACCAAGTACCTTCCAAACCATCCAAAGTACTCCTATATTGACACAAAAGTAATACAACTCTCAACATTTATGAAAAAGAATTAATCGCAATGAAGACACAAGAGCCGACTAACAGTGCGAGTAACGGAGATTAGGGAACTTGTTAAGGCACTCTCTACTTGCGCACAGGCCTACAAAGATTTGGACTATTAGGCTTAACCGACCTGTGATCTAACCCTTATAAGAGAGACTCTCTCTCTCTCTCTCTCTCTAAATCCGAACAATAACTCTCTTCATTCCCTCTTTTCACTTACAATCGCATGCTAACATATCTTATACAATTATATGCCTGCTCGACACATGGAGATACTTGACCGCTCAAAGCGGTCCTGAGGTAAAGCCTAGCCTTCCTTTTGATGTTCCTAGCACAACTCTGGCCCGGAACAGCACGATCCGATCAGACTCAACTGCCCAACGGATCCAATGCTTCGTGTTTCATCATTTCAAACCCTAGGATCTCCAACAATGACTTTCAAAATTTAAACATTACACACTGCCTCCCAATGTCAGAGATAAAAGACAAAACAATTCTAAGAACTCAGTCCCTAAATCGAAACAATTAAGCATCAATTTAATACAAAGGTCACGAAATATCTACGATGATTTTTCAGATCCAAACAAAACACTGACAGCAGTAAAGCCCTAAGAATTAACGAGCTCCATAACCTAAAAAATGTTTCATTAAATCAAACACGAATATACAGAAGTAATATATAACAGAATATATCAAGCAAGCAACATCGTGCTGTGATTGTGTAAGCATATGAAGTGAATATGTGTGGGTGTGTTTACCATGGAGAAGATGACAATTAAGGTAAAGAGGACGGTGACAATAGCGGTGCAGTCTACAGTTCCTTGTTGGCGAAGTGGTTCCGGCGGCGGTCGCTGCGGCAGTGGTGGTTGCGTTCTGGCGTCCATTGACTCTAGTACAGACTGAGACTGGTGACTTCTATGATGTATTTATTCAATTGGTAACTTACTTTATTTGGAAGTTGATGTGGAAAACGATATTGGAGTAAGATTACTCGAAAGTTGTTGTGAGATTAGATTACTTAAAGTTGCTGTTGAAGAGTAAGATTACTCGATAGTTTTGAGATTATTGGAGTAAGATTATTCAGAAGTTGTTGTGAGAATTCAGTCGGTATTGATTCAGTTAGTTACAGTAATAACACTTGCTATATCCCGGCAAACGCACCTTTAAAAAAAATAAACACTGGGCGATACAAAACAGTATGGAATTGAGTAATTGGGTGAAGTTTTCGGGTTTTGAATAATTTAGTTTTGTACTACCATACAAATGTAAAAATTTAGTTTTTTGTAGGGTCTGCATTTTGTGTTTAGAATTTTGTAAACATCTAAATGTAAAAATTTGGTAATGAATGATTTGTTGTCCTAAAAAATCTAAATGTAAAAATTTGGTAATGAATGATTTGTTGTCCTAAAAAAAATAATACTTGCTAAGATTATTGAAAGAAAAAACTCAAAATATAGTCTAATAAAGTTTATATGAAACCATAATAAAGTTTATGGGGAAGGTTCATGAAGAAATTTAATGTGAGAAGAAAAAAAAGAAAATGATATATTAGTAAAATACTATTAAAACCAAAGGGATAGCAGAACCTAGGGTTTCTTTCTCCGAGAAAATAGGAGGCGGCGACTAAGGATTTTTCTCAGAGATCTTCATGGCGGGGAGGGATAGATACAAGGTAAATCAATGGTATGACGTGCCGGATAGGAGAGGGAGGGGCTCTAAACAACAACAATATCCAAACGATGGCGATTCGGTGATCAAGTTTTTCGTTTCCAGTCTGCCTCCACGGTGTTCATCAGCAGATGTGGTTAAGGTTTTGAAGGAGTACGGGGACTTACAAGGTATGTATATTGCTCGAAAATATGATCGGCTTGGTAAGAGGTTTGGTTTTGCTTCGTTTAAGAATGTTAGGAATAGGATGGATCTGGAAGGAAAGATGAAAGATGTGTGGTTAGGAAGTTACAAGCTCTTTATAGTTCTGGCTAGATTTGTCGATGGGGTGGATATGAAAAAGAAGGTAGATTCTGTTTGGCAACCGGTTAAAAAGAATGATACAGTGATCAGTGACATGCATGCTGATATAGGAGTAAATATTAGGGTGAACGGATCGGGTTCGAATGGTATCGGGGTGCGGACGTTTTGGGATACTCTCATGAATAAGGAGCCGGAACCGGGACTGTTAGAGGTCAATGTGGATCCTAATACTCAAGCGTTTGGAGAGTGGTTTGATTGTGGACTAATTGGACGTGTGAAGTCTTTATCGGCTTTAACAGATTTGAGGAGGATTCTTCGAAATCTTAGTCATGTCCAGATCAGTATTAGATATGGGGGGGCTGTACGTCCTTCTTGTGTTTGACAGTAGTGAGGATAAGTGTGCGTTTCTGGACAGGAAGGAGTTATGGTATGATGTTTTTTCGATTTTGGATGAATGGAAGGGTCAAGTGCTCGAGGTGGAAAGGTTGGCTTGGTTAAAGATACAGGTGTTCCACTGAGTATTTCATGTCCGAAAGTGTTTGATGATATAGCTGGGAAATTTGGTGAAGTTATTCAGTCGGCGCAGTTTTCGGAAGATGGTGGTGATCTATCCTATGCTTGTTGTGGGGTGTTGTATAAAGGGAGCGAAAGAGTTAATGATAAGGTGATAGTGAATTGGAAAGGAAAAAATTATTCTATACTTGTGGAAGAGGAAGTTGGGGAATGGATCCCGGATTGTCTGGTTGATGATGAGGACAACGAAGGCGATGTGGTAACAAATATTATAATGGAGGATGGGAATGATGCTAATGCTGTGGCATGTGAAGGTGAGATGGAACAAGAGGGCGATGGTTATACAGGTCAGGAGGTAAGGTCGAATGATGTAAATCTAGACCCAGTAGTCAACGTGCAAGAAATCTTCTCTCAACACTTCCAAGAGGGGGGACAAGGCAATGAATCAAGGAAGAAAAGGGGATCGTTTGTAAGGAAGAAGGCGGCAAGAAGTAAGTCAAATTCTCCTTCGGGTATGGAACGTCCAAAAAAAGGTTACGGGATAGTGATGATCCGTTTGATGTGGATAGGTTTATATTTAATACTAATGGAAACATGAATGGTTTTGTGGATAATAATGGAGGTGATGGGAATTCTGATGACTTTGTAACACCAGATTTGAACTCAAATGTTGTGGTTGGGGAGGACAATGATAGACCGAATTTATTTGAGGATAGTATGGTGGGGAATCTTTCAGTTAATAAAAGTGTTGAAGAGGGTGTAAGGGAAGAAGTGAATAGTATGTTTAGTATGGCTTATATAGTGGGAGGTGCTAACATGGGGAATTTTAAAGCTCATCTTGAGAAGGAAATTAATAACGAAGGTCTTCAAAGTGGGGATGTGGAGGTGTTAGTGCAGAATTCTGGGTTGGGTCTTGAGGTTGATAGAGAAGTTAACGAGACTATAGTTTTAGCTAATGCTCTTGGTGCACAAAATATGGAGAGGTTCAAACAGGCGCTTGAAAATGTGGTGAACGTTGAAGGTTTTAAATCGGTTGACTCATGATTTTTTTGTCGGTGAATATTAGAGGGTTGGGAATGGATCATAAAAGTGAGTGGATCCGAAATCTTCGGGGATACAATGATATCGGGTTTATGATGCTTCAAGAAACACAATTTTCTTCTCTTGATGGTATAGACTTGAGTAAGTTTTGGGGGCATGGGGATTTCATTTATGAGCAGGTTGATGCCACAGGTCGTTCCGGTGGTATTCTTTCGATGTGGGACCCTAAGAGGTTTGTGATGAGTTCGGTGTCGAGGCATAGATATTTTTTAGTTGTGTACGAGACGATTAAAGACAGTGGTTTGGGTATGGCCATAATTAACGTGTACTCTCCGCAGAAATTGAGGGAGAAAAGGGAGTTGTGGGTTGAATTGGGTCGGGTCATAACGCAAGATGATACCTATTGGATGGTCGGGGTGATTTCAATTGTGTTAGAGACCATGGTGATCGTAGGAATTCTAAGTTTAATGCGGCTGAAATGGACGAGTTCAATGAATTCATAGAGGGAGTGGGTCTTCACGAGTACTTGTTAAGAGGGCGGAAGTTCACTTTTGTTACCGGGAATAAATGTAGTCGCATAGACAGGATGTTTGTTTCATGGAACTTCCTTTCTTCTTGGCCGAATGCGGAATATCGTGCTCTTGCTAGGGAATGTTCGGATCATAGTCCGCTTGTTTTGAAAGTTGAGTATAGGAATTTTGGCGTTAAACCGTTCCGAGTATTTAATTCTTGGCTGTATCGTAGCGGATTCGAAGAAGTAGTGGCTAACGCTTTATCGGATTTCAAGGATGGTGGTTTGCCTGATGTTCTGATTATGAAAAAGTTCAAATATTTGAGGCAAGTTATCGCTAAATGGGTGGATCGAAGCAAAGCTGTGGAATGTGAGGAAGAGGAAAACTTGGTGCATGAGCTGAATTCGATTATTGAAGAAAGGGATTTCTCAGAAGCGGAACGATGGGTGTATGAGGAAGCCAAAGTGAGGATCAAAGAGTTACAAGCGTTCAAAGAAAAAGATCTAAGACAAAAAGCGAGAGTTAGGTGGGCTAAAGAGGGTGACGAAAACTCGAGTTTTTTTCATGGGGTGGTTAATAAAAGAAGAGTGTCGAATTCATTGCCGGGGTTGAATATTAATGGTACATGGGTTACAAACCCGGTGAAGAAAGAGGTCCTAAGATTTTTCAAGAATAAATTTGTTGAAGAAATCCCTGTTCGGCCTTATTTGGAGTGTAGCGATTTAAAACAGCTGTCAGAGACGGATGCGGTGGAAATTGTTAGTCCTTTTTCGGAACGAGAAGTTAAAGAGGCGGTTTTTGATTGTGGTAGCGACAAGGCTCCCGGACCCGACGGTTTTAATTTTCGGTCTATTAAGAAGTTTTGTTCTTCGCTTGCTCCGGATTTTATGTCGATTATGCAGAATTTTTTTGAATCGGGATCTATTAGTCGGGGAGTTGGTACATCTTTCATTACTTTGATTCCTAAAGTTAGCGACCCGGTTGAGCTTGGGGAATACCTACCTATTAACCTTATTGGTGTGGTTAGTAAGGACATTTCCAAAGTCCTGGCGAATAGGTTGAAGAAGGTTATGGGGTCCATTACTTATGAGACGCAATCGGCTTTTCTCTCAGGTAGATACATTTTAGATGGGCCTTTGATCATTAGCGAGATATTATCTTGGGCTAGGAGCAAAGGCAAAGAATTGTTTATGTTTAAAATTGATTTCGAGAAGGCCTACGACAATGTTCATGTGACAACTGCCAAATTTGCATGCATCCGTACGAATATTAGACAATGATTAATGCTTAATGACTGTGCTGAATTACAATTAATTACTTGGACTGTTTTCTGATTATTACCATATACATACATGTGCATCATATATTGGTTACTGTCATATCATTATTGCATGCAAACTTTGTTGACTCAAATAATGCATGAAACACAGTTAGCACGGTTATCAGACAAATCAGAGAAATGCTGACAAAGTTCAGTGAATAGACAGACATGGTATTGAGATACAAAATGATCCAGAAACCAAGTATTACACTAGTATAGTGTGTAGGAAAGTAGGGATCACAAAACTGCCTTCCTAGTGATAGTTTAAGTACCGGAAAGTGCCTAAAACTCACCCAAAGTGCTGAATTCGGCAAGATTCATCACAAATCAGCATTTTAACAATCTAATTTTATGCAGAAACATGGTTAAATGGTCCTGAATGCTTTCCTAAGTGTCGGGAATCAAAAGTGTCACAAAATGGTACATAAAGCACACTAAACTACAAAGTTTAGCACTTTAACGAACCAGTAACCAACCGGACACTACCCGAAACATCAAATTTATACTAAAAGCACTGTTTTAACATTACCAAGCTAGTTATGGTCCTCGAACATCATAACACCCTATAAAATATCATGTAACTAAGTAGCTAACTACATACTTGAATTTTTACCCTAAACAAACTATATAGTTAAACCTACTCTACATACCCCCCCCCCCCACCACCTAGTAATCGGCCCATGCCTTGCTCCTTACCTCAAGATTTTATTTCAATATTAAATTGGATACGCTATAACTTTCCTAAACATGTTATACAAAGGTTAACACTTGAACTTGGTTTATAAAAGAACATGCAAGACCATTGTTAGGATCTGAGTTTCAATTGATTGTGTTTTTGTTTGAGAATTAATGAAGATGAACAAGTAATTGCAGCAGAAACTAAATGGAAACAAACTTTCACACACAATCAAATAGGAGAATTGCTTTCAACACACATGATTTAACATTGAACCGAATGATTGAATTTATTTCAAACTTCAATTACAACTTTGCATGCATGTATTACAAACTCCTCCTCAGCCTGAGCTCACAATGAATTGTTCATGAAGGAATACAAGTGATGAAAGAGCTAATAGAATAGTACAGGGTACTGTTCTATTTATAGGCACGAGCAAACCACTGAAGCATCTTGGCTGACGTCACCATGAAAGTGACATCTAACCTCCTAACAACCTGTAACTACTGATCTAATACAACTACTGCTATCAAACTACTGATTACATTACAATACAAAGGAATAGACTAAACTACTGCTTTCTCCTTCCACTGTTGTGACTTCAGCAGTACTTTATGTCTTCAGCAGTGCTTGACCCAGATTAGTAGATTGAGGAACAGGACTTTAGTCTTCATCAGTTTTTAGGCTTGATCAGTTGTTGTAGTAGAAAAGTTTTTGTAAAGGATCAGTGGATGCAGGTCATCAGTTGTTAGAAACACTTTCAAGGGGAAAGTTTGAGTACAACATCTGCTTATTTTGGATTCGCTGCTCTGATCCAGTTTTGGCTTTAATCAACTGTTCCTTTGGTAGGGTTCAATCCCAACAATCTCCCCCTGGAACAGATGATGCCAAAACTCTTCATTATTATGGATCTTTATTGCCTCATCAACAATTCCCTGACTTGACCTTTGAATTGTAATTAAAAGTCCAAGGAATCTATGTCATCCTCATCCCTGCACAGTGTAAGATCAAGGAGATCTTGCAGATCTTCAACACCCAGGCCCAATGCTTGTTCCCTTGATATTTTCTTTACATCACCACTGGATTTGATCCGAGTCAATACGTGGGTCTGTTTGTCAGATTTCCACTTTAGTATTTTTGAATCCAGTGGGTTTCTTGGGAGAGGTTTTATTGATGATGAGTTTGGAGATGGTGGCCTGGTGATGACTGGTTGAGCAGTATTTACAGTTTGTGTCAATTCAAGTTTTTCTGCTAACATCTTCTTGAGGCCTATTTTCACAAGATAATCCCCTGCTTCTTTATCTGCTCTTGTTTCTTTATCCATCTGCTTTTGTTTCCTGCTTTGGTAAAGGATGGCAGCAGGTGGAGCAGTGGATCTCCTGATTTGTAGCTTTTGTGGCTCAGCTGGAACCACTGCTTCAGGGTAAACAGGCTTTTGAGGAATATTAGGATTTTTCTTTCTTAATTCTTCCAGCCTTTGGTAAGAGGCAATCACCTTTTCTTCTTTCCACCTTGTCACTTGATTTCTTGACCCAAAATCAGCAGTAATGAGCTCTTCTTTCATTCTCTTCAGCCTTAACACCTTGTCTGGTACATTTTTCATGTACTTTGACCAGACAGGTGGAGTCTGTTTCACCTTATTTTTTATCATATCTTGAATTCTATCTAGTTCACTTTCTAGCTCACTGATGGTCCAATCTTTGTACTGGTACCTTTCTCCCTTGTACTTTTTGTAAGCCATGATATTATCAAGATAGTCTTTCCTCAAGGTCTCATCAGCTCTTTCTAATAATTGCTGACAAAGATTTTTTGAAAACTGCTCCAAAGTTCTGACTTGTGTGAGCAGGAATTGATAGTGTCACACCCCAACCGATGACGGAAACATCGGGGCATGGCACTGAGCGAAACATATTGTCCAGAAGTTTCCATAACAATTATCATTACCAATTAATTTAAAGTAACATGTCCCATACCATGTCTTAAAAGATAATACAATTATTACAAACAAAATCTAGGCAAATAGTTCTGTTCCGACAACTCGGATTTCATTTGTACAGACAACTATTTGTTGGCCTCTAAGACCCTATTCTAGCCTCGATTTCCTAGCAGATAAGCATCCTAAGCACCTGTCACATACGTTAAAATAAAGTCAATACACATAGTGTAAAGGTGAGCATACAAGTTTGATAATAGCATATAGAGTTCGAAAGCGTTACGCATAACCAGCACGTACACAGAGTGAAATGAGGCATGTTAGTTATCGACATGAACCTATCGATACCAATGACTACGGGTTGACTGCCCAAAGCAGTTCGCAATACATTCTCACCACTGTGAGCCATGTAAGTAATTGTCCTTAACAACCCCCGAGTGAACGAGTGCTGAGTCCAAAATAATAGTACTACCGTTGCTAAGGCAGGTAGACAACATTCCATGTGTAAACATAACAAACAAGCATTCATTTAGTCACGTAATACATGCGATAACGGTTAGCGTTTAAAGTATTGCGTAGTGTGTTCGATGTGATTTTGTATAAGTAACGTATGTAACACCCAAAAGTGCGTAAAGCAAAAAGGGATCGAGTATACTCACTGCGTTAATGGATTGAAGGGAGCGTGTAGAGCGAGGTTAGCCTGAACAGTTAACGATAGCATAAAAGAATAAGCGACGCGTAAAACGAGAAAAGTCACCAAGTGTAGAACGGTGATCCGGTCAGATGGTGATCCGTTCGGACGGCCATTCATACGGATGTTGACCTGTTCGGATGGTTGTCCGTTCGGACGGTCATCCGATCGGATGACTGTTCGAGTGGATTGTTTCTTCCTTTGAGAAGGATGTGTTTGTGTATGATGGCTTGACTTTTAAAGTTTTCGTTGTAGCATTTTGAAAACATTGAAGTATCTCTACCTTTCAGGTCGGTCGATCGAACGGTCGTTCGATCGGACGGCAACTCGTTCGGTTGGGCACTTCAGTGAGAACAAGTTCACAGCAGGGTGCCACTCGATCGGACGGTTGTTCGACTGGGTGGCATCCTTGGTGCATTGAACATGTTGAAAACTTTTTAAGTGTTGAAGTTCAAATGTCTCTTGATTCAGATGGCAGCTCGATCGGATGGTAGTCTGATCGGACAGCAATTCGTTCAACATTCAGACTCCAAGTGTTGACAAAAATGGTTAAGTGTGGGACCAAGGTGCAAGTCGTTCGGGTGGCCAGTCGGTCGGGTGGCTGTCCGTTCGGACGGTCATCCGTCCTGGTTAACCTGTTCGTCTTACACTTGGTTTTTTTTTATAGTTTGTCGTTTTATCGAGATATTTTGATAACGTGTTAAGCAACAGAAACCTCGTCAATACTTGGTGCTCCTGGTCGGACAGGAATCACCCAAACCCGATCAGTGGATGGTTCGAGACGATGTTCCACGTTTAACCCGGAATCGATAATCTCGTGGATAGAATACGGATCTTGAATCAACATGTCACACCCCCAAAATCCACACGCGGAGCATCACCGCTTGGAGGCGTGACATAACCAGGATCAAGCCACCAATCACATTGAACATTTAAGTAATAAGTAAAAGTAGATGTAATTCAACCAAACCAATATGAAAGGTGTTTCAAAACATAAGTATAATATCAACGTTTAGCGGAAGCATAAAAGTAAACCCAACATGAGTATAAGTATGTAATGTCATAAATGTTTAACAACACATTCACGATCCATGTCCACAACGACCGTGCCTCCCGTGCAAGCTCCAAAAGTACCTATGGTCCTGCAAGGCATGTAACAGAAAGTCAACAACTAGTTGAGCGAGTTCACAGTTTGTTATTCAGTTATAGAATTCGTTTCATAATTCAGTTGTTCGTTTTGTAAACCATGTTTCTTATTAATTCCCATCGCGGTCCTCCAGACATCTGTGCGAAGGTTAATGGCCGTATCGCGGTCCTCCAGACATCTGTGCGAAGGTTAGTGGCCGTATCGCGGCCTTTTCAGGCATCTGTGCGAAGATTAGTGGGGGCTTCCCCATGTGTTAGACTAGTCGTGTTTGTACGTGCCCTTCTTGATCCAAGGACCGTAGCGAGTGTGAGTGTACGTAGGTTTTACGTACGTTAAGGTTGTTGTCCTACCGGACGAACGTACGTATTCTACCCAAGGAGAATACGCAGAATTAATATTGGCATCCTACCCATGGAGGATGGCGGTACATATCCTACCCAAGGAGGATATGTAGGTTCCATTTTAGTTTCTTTAACCCATTCCCAACCACCGGGAATCCCATGCCTTAGAAAGAGTGTGAACTCACATTGTTTTGCTCGGTATGCTAAGTATGTGCTCAAAGTAAGTCAATCTCGTCCTAAAGTATGCACGTATACTTAAATCAGTTTGTATTCAAGTTGTTTGCACGCAAACATAATTATAGTGGATAACACATCAAAAATCACCAAGTAGCGCATTGCACGTATTCATGATCAGGCGTAGCATCTAACAGCAGTTAGTTAACTCAGTTAAGACTTAACAGAAACAAATTACATAACAGTTTACCCAGTCGGCGAAACACCCCTGTTTCGCCGTAATACCCTTTGACGAAACACTCTTGTTTCGTCATGACTAGTCTCGGCGAAACACAATGTGTTTCGCCATGTCGGTTTCATCATAATAACGTGTTTCGCCGGTGCCTTTGATTCGTCGAAACACATAACAGTTTCAGCAATAATAATCAAATCTCAAGACCCTAGTGGCCGACAACTATCAATCACCGCCAATTCTCATTGGACGAACATTTAGCCGATTGAACTATCCCTTATCATTAATTGTCGGCAACTTCACATGTACTGAATTTTTGATGTAAGGTACCACTATTTTGATTGGACTATCCTTTGTTCCAGCCAATATTTGAACCAATGGCACACAATAATTCAACCAACATTGACTCACAACATAAATCACAATATAATCTGACCATCCACGTGCAAGCATAATATCAAGAAATTTTGTAGACAATGCTATTGGACCAAAAAGAAAATAGTGGCCAACAATGTTAAATATGGACATATTGTGATTGGACCAAGAATATGTATTCATGAGAATTATCAAAGCACTAACAAACATTATCATATAAAATCGGCAGTTCCCATATCCCCACCCATCTCGATTTCAATGAACAATCACATGTTACTTTCCATTAATCTTATAAATTTCCAGCCGACAATCCATGTGGTGTTCTTTGTCTTACGAATCGATTACACATATATACAAACAATTTACAAGTGAATCATGACTATCATAACCTGACAACACACACATGGGCCGCACTAAAAGCACTTATCAAACAGGCTTTTTAATCAATATAACAAGAAATCGATTCTGTATATGCACACTAACCGAGATGTTCGGAATGATGGTTTGATCGCTATAGAGAGGGCTTGGGGAAACACACAGCTGCCGTCACACTTGGGAGAGTTTTAGGGTTTCTAATTTGTTAAAACGTGTGAAACTGAACTCGTTTCCCCTAAATATACACGAAACAGTGTTCTGGGCCCTTACTGGGCTTCGCGTAACTGGGCTTGGCGAAACAGACTTCTGTTTCGTCGAGATGCTTATGGCGAAACAGTCTGTTTCGTCGGGTCCTGTCTGTTTCGTTGAGTCCTTTTATGTTTTAACAGTTTAAGTTTTCAACAGGCTTCATTTTATACAGCCAAACACAAAAAATCATGCAACCACAATGCGTTCATAAAAAAAAAATATAACGTGTACAGTTACAAGTTAAACAAGTCAAACAACTACACAGTCAAAGTCAACGTGCACGTAATGCGAAAGTGAAAGTCGGAAACTCGAGTTGTCACATTATCCCCAACTTGAAAGAAATTTCGTCCCGAAATTTAGCATGCGGTTACTGAGGAAGCTAAGTAAGTTGTATCGTTTACTGGTTTTCCTGGGGTGTCACATCATTCCCCCGTTGAGTTGGAATTTCATCCCGAAATTCTGTAGTAGCTTCAGCCTCAGTAGTAGTAGCATTGTTTTCGAACAACTGGGGATATTTGAGTTCCATTTGGTCTTCTCGTTCCCAGGTATACTCTGGGCCACGACGGGAGTTCCAACGAACTCGAACAAGAGGTATTCTAGTGTTCTTGAGGACCTTAACATCCCGGTCCGTGATTTCAACTGGTTCCTCGACGAAATGCAACTGTTCGTCGATAGTGAGCTCCTTCAAAGGGACTATGAGGGTCTCATCTGACAGACACTTTTTCAGATTTGACACGTGAAAGACGTTGTGAACTGCACTGAGTTCTGTTGGTAGGTTCAGTTTGTAGGCGACCCTGCCTATTTTCTCAATGATTTCGAACGGTCCGACTTATCGCGGATTGAGCTTGCCCGGTTTGCCAAAACGAACCACACCCTTTCAGGGTGAAACTTTGAGTAGCACTCGATCCCCAACTTGGAACTCGAGTGGTTTCCGGCGCTTGCTTGCGTAGGCTTTCTGACGGTCACGAGCTGCCGCCATTCGTTGTCGTACTTGAGCAATCCTTTCTGTTGTGCCTACTACCAGTTCTGGTCCTGTGATCTGATTATCACCCACCTCTGCCCAACAAAGAGGTGATCGGCATTTACGCCCGTACAATGCCTCGAATGGAGCGGCTTGAATGCTGGTGTGGTAGCCGTTATTGTACGAAAATTATACAAGTGGCAGATGTTTTTCCCAGCCATTGCCAAAGTCAATTACGCCCGCCCGAAGCATGTCTTCTAGAGTTTGAATAGTGCGCTCAGACTGCCCATCCGTCTGAGGGTGATAAGCTGTGCTCATGTCTAATCGAGAGCCAAAAGATTTGTGCATTGCTTGCCACAGTTCTGAAGTAAAACGTGCATCACGATCAGAGATAATAGAGGTGGGCACCCCGTGCCTCGAGACAACTTCCTTAAGGTATACGTCTGCTAGAGTGGAGAACTTATCCGTTTCCTTGATAGCCAAGAAGTGAGCAGACTTTGTGAGTCGATCCACGATCACCCAAATAGTATCATTCCCACGTTGAGATCTAGGTAGGCCAGTAACAAAATCTATGGAAATTTGTTCCCATTTCCATTGTGGTATCTCAGGTTGCTGGAGTGGGCCTGATGGTTTCTGATATTCCGCTTTGACTCTCGCACAAGTCAAACACTTGCTAACGTAAGTTGCTATGTGGGCCTTCATGCTAGGCCACCAATATATAGTTCTGAGGTCGTAGTACATCTTATCTGAACCAGGATGTACTGAGTAGCGAGACTTATGAGCTTCATCCATTACAAGCTCGCGTAAATTTCCATAGAGTGGGACCCAGATGCGTCCGGTTACATAATAGGCGCCGTCTGCCTTTTGTTCTAACCGTTGCCTTGAGCCGCGTAGGGCTTCAGCCCTGACGTTTTCTGGTTTCAATGCTTCTACCTGAGCATCTCGTATATGTGAAGGAAGACTGGACTGAATAGTGAGTTGCAACGCTCGTACACGCCTAGGTGTAGTATCCTTTCGACTGAGGGCGTCGGCCACCACATTGGCTTTGCCCGGATGGTACTTTATAGCACATTCGTAATCGTTCAGTAACTCGACCCATCGACGTTGTCGCATGTTCAATTCTTTTTGCTTGAAGATATGCTCAAGGCTCCTGTGATCGGTGTAGATGGTGCACTTGGTGCCATACAGGTAATGTCGCCATATCTTGTGCGCAAAAACAACAGCTCCCAGCTCTAAATCGTGTGTTGTGTAATTCCGTTCGTGAATCTTAAGTTGGCGTGAAGCAAAAGCAATAACTTTATCCCGTTGCATCAACACACATCCAAGACCTTGGATGGATGCGTCACAGTAGATTACAAAATCGTCCGTGCCTTCAGGCAATGAGAGAATAGGTGCGCTACAAAGTCTATCCTTTAAGTGCTGAAAAGCTGTTTCCTGTGTATTACCCCAACGGTAAGCAACACCTTTCTGTGTCAGTAGTGTAAGCGGCTGTGCAATCTTTGAGAAGTCTTTGATGAACCGTCTGTAATAACCCGCCAAACCCAAGAATTGGCGTATTTCAGTTGGTGTGCGAGGTGCAGGCCAGTTCTTGATCGAATCTACCTTGGATGGATCGACATGAATCCCATCCTTGTTTACCACGTGGCCTTGAAAGTGGGCTTCACAAAGCCAGAAGTCGCATTTTGAAAACTTAGCGTATAGCTGTTCCGTTTCGTAGGAGTTCCAAAATAATTCGTAAGTGCTGCTCGTGTTCCCCCCGACTCTTCGAGTAGATCAGGATGTCGTCAATGAAAACAATAACAAACTTGTCAAGATAAGGTTTGCACACCCTGTTTATAAGATCCATAAATACGGCAGGCGCGTTCGTTAACCCGAATGGCATAACAAGAAACTCATAGCGACCGTAGCGTGTTCTGAATGCTGTTTTGGAGACGTCCTCGTCCCGGACTCTCAGTTGGTGATATCCTGACCTCGGGTCAATCCTTGAGTAATAGCTCGACCCTTGCAACTGGTCGAATAAGTCGTCGATGCGTGGAAGAGGATAGTAATTCTTCACGGTCACCTTGTTCAGTTCGCGGTAGTCTATACACATGCGGAAGGTACCGTCCTTCTTCTTCACAAATAATACTGGAGCTCCCCAGGGCGAAGAGCTAGGATGTATGAAACCCTTTTCCAAGAGTTCTTGCAATTGCTTAGACAGTTCTTCCAGTTCAGTTGTAGCTAAGCGATACGGTGCACGAGCTATAGGTGCTGCTCCAGGAGCTAGCTCGATCTGAAATTCGACCTGGCGATGGGGCGGTAGCCCAGGTAACTCTTCAGGAAACACTTGAGGAAAGTCGCGTACTACAGGAATATCCTCAATCTTTTTTTTTTCTTCGACGTATCTGTAACGAGTGCTAAAATAGCTATGTGGCCCTTTCGCAGACACTTCTGAGCCTTCAAGAAGGAGATGATGCCACTCACGACACCACTCTTGTCGCCTTGAACTTCGAGAGGTTCTTTACCAGAACGAGGAATACGAATGATCTTCTCCTTGCATAGGATCTCTGCTTGTTGTTGGGATAGCCAATCCATACCAATGACAATATCAAAGCTACTCAGAGTTATAGGAATGAGATCGATAGAGAAAGTCTGACCAGCGAGGATAAGATTACAACCCTGAACTATGTGTATGGCCTCTAGACTTTTACCGTTAGCTAACTCTACGACATGTTTGGTGTTCAAGGGAGTTGGTGCATGTTTTAACATTTGGCTAACTTAGAGACATATAACTGGTATCCGCACCCGAATCAAACAATACGGTAACATAAAATCGTCAAGAAGAAACTTACCCATAACTACGTTGGGATCATCCCTTGCGTCACCCTGACCAATCACGTACATGCGGCCTCGGCGTCATTGTTTCTATTGTTTCCCCCAACGCTATCCCCATTGTCGTCCCTGTTTCCATGGTCGTGGTTCTGAGTCTGGTCCTGTTTTATATGCGGACAATGTCTCTTGAAATGATCTTTAGCATCACACTGAAAACATCCCTTAAACCTTTGTTGTTGCTGCTGATTCTGTGAAGATTGGGGCGGTCGTTGTTGTTCTTGAGTTACAGGACGTGAGCTTCGACAATCCTTAGCTTCATGACCTATCTTGAGACACCTCTGACAATGACCCTTGATGCACTGACCGCTGTGGTGCCTATTGCATCTGTTACACTTTGGATGATTTCCTCGATATCCACTCTGCCCACGACTACCAGAAAATTGCTGACTGAGACTCTGGTAGTCATCTATCTTTTGCTGCTGCGCCAGAGGCTGAACCGGAATTAATCCCTTACACAAGTTTCCATCCCACTTGCGTTTGTTGTCACTAGAAGCACATGTAGTAGCAGCTTTAACACGTTTCGGTAGTTTGTTTTGTTCTACTTCCTGATCTGTGAGACGATGAGCAAGCCGAGTGACTTGCTGGATAGTGCCAAGATTTGCTGCGGTCACATGACTCTGAATTTCGGGCACCAGACCCTTGAGATACAGCTCGATGCGTTTGGTGGGAGAGTCTACCATGGTGGGACAAAATGTGGCTAATTCATTCGATCTCTTCGTATAAACTTCAATTTCAGACCCCACCATCTGTAAGTTGAGGAACTCCACCTCTAGTTTGTGGATGTCTTCCCGACTGCAAAACTCTTCCTTAACTAAGTCCTTGAACTCGTTCCAGGGGGTGGCATTAGCAGCTGCCAGCCCTAACATTTGAACCTGTGCTTCCCACCAGGTTAATGCAGCACCTTCAAGTGTTCCAGCAGCAAACTTTACTCTACGAGACTCAGGGCAATCACACACCTCAAAGTCAGTTTCGAGCCTCTCGAACCAATGGAGCAGGCCTACAACTCCCTCAGTACCGCTAAAGGTACTAGGTCGGCAATCCTTGAGACTTTTGAGGGTGCAAACAGGTGGCTGAGCGTGTCGACCTCCTGCTTGTATGGTTGCGAGTGCCGCAGCAACTCGTTCGTTAATGAGAGCCGTCAACTGGGCTTGAGTCAAGTTAATACATCCGGCCATGATCTTCATAGCAAATGCAACATAAGTGAGAGAGGTTCGCGAGTAGTGCGATAACAGAAGAGAGTAAGCACACAAGTGTTCTCATGCAATAGTGTTAAGTTAACCTAAGCATACCCGGAGCAAAATTCTATGCAATTCTAGCAAGTAGGCAATAAGACATGTACCATATTACCTAGAGTGATGAGTCTTGCACGTGGAGCGAGGCGTCGTTGTGGATCGTTGAGCACTGTTCTGGTTATAGTCTGGTTTTAATAAAAACGTTTTCCCATATTAAAACCAAGT
>JARYGA010060599.1:0-25553 GCA_030545235.1 Helianthus tuberosus
ATTTTAAATATTTAATCAAGTTGGCCGCATACATTATCTTCAACATATCTTTGCTGAATTGACCGCGCCAGAATTTAATTATAAGATCAGTTTCATTTGGCCTCAAATTTTCCTTAATCTCTGTTTTTCCATTTGGTATTTGAAATACCTTTTGGATCAATTCAGCTGTGATCTTAATCTTCTCATCTCCTGTATTTATCTGATCATTTTCAGCATCAAAGTTTTTTACCAGCCAATATCAGAATTTGCGTGGAACTGAATGCAGCTTGAATGATAGTATGCTCTCAAACCCTATTTCTCTAACAACTTTCCTTTGCTCTTTTGACAAACTTTCAATATAATCTTTTAGATTATTGACTGCACATCTTATGTTTATTTTTTTTCCGTCGTAATCATAATATGGTTGTGGTTCTGGTTGTTCTTCTGTTTTATCTTTCCTCAATGATCTTTTTGATTTTGATTCTGCCTTTTCCTTGATCTTTTGTCTGTTTCAGTCTTGGTGGTGGATCAACAAAATCATCATCTGATACATTGAAGTGTTTTAGAAACATATATTTTTTTCATGAAATTTGTTAAATGCGTTTTATGTTACCTGAATTTACTTGCTGTTGTTTGGAAGTATGCAGAACTATAGCTCGATTAGAATTTTCATCCTTTGGATCAGAAACTGTATCTTCTGAAGATTCTGTAACCACTTTCTTTCTTCTCCTTTTTTGTTTTTCCTCTTGTTTTTTAACTTTTAAACAGAATAATGAAACAATGTCAATTTTCAAATTTATGATAAAACGCATTAGCTAACACTATAAAGATAAAAAGCAGTAATTCATAGTTTTAAGATAAAACGCAATACTTTACATCATATTATTTAACACACCAAATTAACATTACATAATCTCATTTTGTTTTTTATGATATTTTAATATAAAACGCATTAGTCAAGTAAAAAAAAAGCATTTGATAGTATTATGATAAAACGCAATAGTTAACAACAAATGTTTCTCAGCAAATTCAAAGATAAAACGCAATGATTCATACAGATACTATATCATAAATTCGATTACAATTAATAATCTCTTTGTTTCTTCAAATTTATTAAGATAAAACGCATTAGTTCACAATATATAAATCCGATAAAAAGCATAAGCAACCTAGGTCATAGTTTTAACATAAAACGCAATGTAGTGTCTAATAACAAAAATGTTAACATAGGTATAAGATATCACTCATTAACAATTTAAGGGAAGGGATATGATATATTAGGTCTATTGCACTTCATAAAACGTAACTTGAATTCAGTTAAAAAGAAAAAATACATAAAATTACCATTGTCTGAAATCTCTTTGCGTTTTCTACTACTTTGTTGTTTCATTGTTGATTTTCGGCTAATATTTACTTGTTGTTCTATGTTCTCTTCAGTTGATGATGTTTTTTGCTTCTTTGATGATTTAGGGTTTTCAGAGACGGATTTTTTTTTAGTAACTCGAACGTAAACCTTCAAATTATCTCTCGACGACGCCATGAACTTCAATGGAGTATGATTTTCTCAAATTTATGTATGTGTGTGATCGTTCAATGGAAGTGTAAAACGTAATGCAGTTTTTTTCGAAGCGTTTCTGTGTATATTCAACGGCGGTTATTTTGGATTTTGACGATAATACCCATGAAAGCCCGGAGACCGTGTTTAAATGACAGTTTTTAATTTGATTTTGATCTAGACCGTAGATTGTGTAATTGGACGGTTATGATTACTTCCTATTTAGCGTTTTATTATCATGAATTTAATTCTATAAATTTCGGGGTGTTACAGAAGATTTCCTTCTCTCATTGGCTTTAGGAATCCAATAAACATGAGTGAGTATCTAAAACTCAAAGCCAGGCAAGCAGATATAAGAGCTAGAATTGAATGCAAAGATCAAGGTGATAAAGCAATTTCTGAAAGAATGGAGTTTTTACTCACTAAGGTCAAACAAATGGAAGATTATGCAAAAGACCTGAGCAAAGACATGTCAAATATGCCACCTGATGCTGCCCTACAAAAGATAATGAGAAAGGAGTATCTTGAATTCATCTTGAAAGAAAAGTTTTATCCAGCCAAAGAAGAACAATTCAGTGAATGGCCACTCATTGCACTAAAGCATGAGGTGAACATAATCAAGAGAATCCAAAATGATCCAAGTAAGAAAAAGACAGCTCCAAATTGGAGTAAATACAAACAGGCCATTGATAAACTTACTTCAGAATACAAGAGAAAGAAACAGGAGCTGGTGGATGCAAAAGTGGGAACTGCCAAAACCATAGCAAAATGGACAAAGCAGTATACAGATGAGGCTTATGAAAGGCTAAAAAGAAGGAAAATGACAGATCCTATTTTACCACAGAAGCCTGAACACAAAGAGCCAAAACAGACCAGTGATCCTAAACCACTGTTCACTACAGCAAATACCTCTATGATTGTGGTAAATCAAGAAAAGAGGAAACAGCTGACTAATGTAGAAGAAAAAGAAGCTGAGTACTTTAACGAAGCCATCAAGAAAATGGCTCTAAATGAAGATAGCTCAGTAAAACTTCAAAATCTTGTCAAAAAGGTATTGAACAAACCTGCATTACCAAACACTTCAGCAGATATGACAACCATTGAGCTAGATCAAAAGAAGAGACAAGAGCAGATTGAAAAAGAAACTGCAGAAGATATAGCTGCAGCAAATGAGATCATAAACAGGGCTTTCTCACAAAAGTCTGCTGGAAACTCTGAAGCAGCAAAAGTTCAGAGTACTGATCATGTTGAAAATTCTGAACCATCAAAAGCTCAGAATAATGATCAGGCTGAAAACTCTGAACCAGCAAAAGCACAGAGTACTGCTCAACAAATTTTCACAAGGCCAGCATCACCAAACTCCTCATCAGCAAATAAACCTCTCCCAAGAAACCCATTGAGTTCAAAAATACTAAAATGGATGTCTGATTAAAAGACCCATGTATGGACCCTGTTCAGATCCAATGGTGAAGTGAAGTACATATCAAGGAAACAAGCACTAGGCCTTGGTGTTGAAGATCTACAAGATCTCCTTGAACTTACACTGTGCAGGGATGAGGATGACTCAAGTTCCAAGGATTTTGAAGTGGAATTTAAAAAGACAAGCTAAGGAACTTCTGATGAGACAATAAAGATCCAGAATAATGAAGGGTTTTGGCATTATCTGTTCCAGGGGGAGATTGTTGGGATTGAACCCTATCAGAGGAACAGATAATAAGAGCCAAAACCGGATCACAACAGTGGATTCATAATAAGCAGCTGTTTACATTAAACTTTCCCCTTGAAAGTGGTTATAACATCTGATGGCCTTCATCCACTGTTGATATACTACAACTGCTGACCATCAAGTACTGCTTGTGTACAACAACTGCTGAAGACAAAAGTACTGCTCTTTAATCTACTGCCCGAAGTCAAGTGCTGCCAAAGACCAAAGCCCTGCTTGGAATAAAGCAGTGGTATGAAGAAACAGTTGTTTACTTTGTTTATTGTAATAGTACCAGTGGTTAGCTAGCAGTAGTTATATGTATCAGTGGTTACAGGTTGTTAGTTTGTTAGTGACCAAAAAGATGTTACCATGCTTATCTGGTAATACTAATAATTGGTTAAAAGTATAAGTAATGTTTAAATGATATCTCGGATCAAATACATTGAGTTTAAACTCAATGAATTATGTAAGAAAAGGTTTCGAGGACGAAACCTCTTTAAGGGGGGTAGACTTGTAACACCCCGAAAACGGGTTTGGTAATCAAACTCTGTTCATACTAAAAGACGGGTAAAGTACCGTTAGCAGTAAAAATAACCCGTTAACTATTTGGATTTAAATAAGAAATCCTAATAATTAAATACAAGCGAATCAAAGAATTTAAGAATTTAGTTTATAAGAGCCCGAGTCAACGGGACTTAAAATACAACGGATTATAACTCCCGGGACCCACCAAGTAACTAGGAGTATTAACCTAGTTAGTTAATGTCTTGACAAAATAGAACTAATGTGGTTAAGATACCCTTTAAATAACTTGTGTAAAGTGAAGGGACTAGACATGGACAATTGAATTAAAGTTTCAATTAAACAAATTAATAAACAAAACACACACACATACGTGTGTGTGTGTCTGCGACTTCAACCAGAGCCAAGAAGGGCTCTCTTGCTCAAAACCCTAATCCCTCAAGAATCTCTCAAATTGAAGCCCAAATCAAGAGCCAAATCATTGCATGAACACAGATTCGTGATCACCTAGTCATGGGGATTACAAGGTATGTTAAAAATTATGATTTGGTGATACTTTGAGATTATGATGAATAATCATAATCGAAATTCTGGAATGAATATTGATTCTATGAGTGTTATTATGATTATATCTTGGTTTAGAAACAAACCCTAGTAGAAAATTTGATGAATTGTTGTCAAAACTAGGGATTTGATAATTACCCTATTATGTGCTAAATGGGTTTTTGTATGTTATGATGAACACTCGGATTGGAGTGTTAATTTGATGAATATTGATTGTTATGATATAAGTTCTTGATGTAGTTCATGAACACTAGATATAGAGGGTTGAAATTTGATGTTAATCTTGCTAAAAATGACTAATTACGGACTAGTTAGCAAAAGTGTAGAATGATGCCCATTAGGTGTTTGTTAAAATGCCTAAATGAGAAGTAAAGTGTTGAAATTCAAGTGAAACGTGTAATTGACAAGCTTGACTAATTACATGAGACATGGGATAAAACGGGTTCTAATCATAATGTTGATTTGCCTTAATCGTGCATATTATATGATTAAATGTAGTTGACTTTAGAAAGTCAAACTAACTAGTGATGAAGTCGAATAAGTGGTTTCGGCTAAGAAAATAAGTAAAGTGGTATAGTCGTGATGGTTAATGACTAATCTAACCACTTTGTAAATGATGAACAATAGTTGGCGCTTAAACAAGCTAGGTGAAGCTTGGAGTGAAAGCGGGTCAAACGAGTCAAGCATAGGAGGAGAACGTAGCTCGGATGCAAGGTAAGTGAAACTTACACAATTATGTAGAATGCTTGTTTATTCTATATGTTATAAATGCGATAACGATAATATAGAAAACATGGATTTCTAACGTGATCGATATGAGTCGGAACATGTAAAGATGATAAAAATCTTGGTTTATGGCAAAAGGGCAAAACGGTAAATTAATCATGTAAAGACTAGGAAATTATGAATTTCCGTCAAGATTACCTTGTAGTATAATCTAATGATGATAAGAAGGGTAAATTGGAAATTGTCAAGTATTGACTAATGTAAATCGAAGCCTAAAGGATACCCTTGGCCTAAGCCGAAATGGGTTGAAATTGTAAGAAAAGAATTTAAGAGAAAAAGGGATTTGGTAATGAAATCCGGGACGGGATGGATGTATGAATTAGAAGTCAAAAACCACGTTTTTGATTTAATAGGCAACGTCGGGCATATAGGCCAAACGGGTCAAATGGTGGTGATAACGCCATTTGACAATATCGACTAATGCGGTTGTCAAGTCTTGTGTTAACAGGAGCGATTAGCGATTCGGTTAATTTCGCCCACACTAGATGTGATAATAAAAGCGAGGTATAAATTGGGTCTATATGTTGACCCTAGCCAGGTACGTATGCATACGATTATAGTTAACATACAAACTTGGTCAAATATGTAGTGAAAGCCCCTCGTAGTAAATGAGGGGCTAATGTTGACTAAAATGCCCTTGAAGGGTAAATTGAGCAAACAACCTATAAAAGTTGTTTAGGAACTTATTTTATGATCTTGTAACCTTTAGACGCGCATGAAAGTTGTAGACATAAACTTTCAAGAGTTAAATGCTTAAATTGTGTATTGCCGCAAAAATAACACATCCGTGGGATTAAACTCGGAATAAATAGTCCATTTCGTTAAATCCACCACATTCATAGTTGTGGTGGAAGACTAGCTAATAACAAACCGGTGGAACTATGAGGTACATGAGAAATGAGCACAGTTCGTGCTAAAATGGTCGTAAATACCCTTAACGGGTCAAAATAAGATTTCAAACAAAAACGGGTAAATAATTGCGTAGGAACCCGTGTTCAGTACTTAATATGATTGACAATATTAGAATTTAAGGGTTCATGATGAATGGTGGTCAAACAAACATGTTTGTTTGATAAACACATAGTCGGGTCAAAATTTGGTGAAAAGATAATAAGCCGAAGGCTTAAAAGTCTCAATTTTATTTAATCCGGATGTCGGATCTCAACTCCACTAGATAGAGAATTAAATTACGGTCGCGTAGGAAAAAGAATCGGGTAAAACGGATCAATAACGAAGAAGTTATGGCCGTTTCCGTGAAATCGAGTCATGCTGGGAACGTACAGCAACAGCTGAAGCAACAGTCTGCCAAAAAGGGGGCCTAGCGTCACGCGACGCCCCTTGGCGTCACGCGACGCCTCCAAACTCGAAAAATGTTATTTTTTGTCATGTTTAACCCTTGTACTTGTTTGAACATCATACTTAACCCCTGTGCTTGTTTGAACTTCATATTTGACTATCAAAACTGACATTTAAGTTGGTTTTGATCACAGGTGAATGTCGAGAGTCCCGGATGAAGATCAGGCGTCGACCAAGAACCGAACACACGCTAAACAAAGCTTCCGCAACGTTGTTTTGTCGTTATTTTAAACGGCGAATAAAATTACATTATGTATATTACTTAAATTGTAAAAGTATCTTTAACAAACCCGCATTTTTGATGTATATGTAATGATTAATCACATGATTATTTTCGCAAAATATACGTTAAACCTAGATTTATTAGAACGGGTGTTACAAGTTGGTATCAGAGCCTTGGTTTAAGAGATTCAAGTATGGTGGGGAAAACCGTGCTTGGACTTAAACCTTATGCTCTTAATAAAGATTGGTGTTCGGTTCGAGGCTTGATCGCAAATCTGGTAAGTACATGTATGTTAATAGTTTAGCATGCTAAAGTGTTGTAAACAACACATAGGGCTATCGTGTGATACACGTTACCCCAATTGAAATGATTGATATAGTTGACGAAAATACGCGCGTTGACGCGTATAGTAGAAAAAGCCTTGTATTATAATACGGGCGATTATTGAAGTTGACGTTACTAACTTTTGTGAATGTTTTAACTGAAGGACACTCGCGTTTGAAGACGACGAGAGTCAAACGAATTATGGATATGATGATGGAACGGTCCGAAGTATGACAAGAGGAGCATGCTCACCGAGGACTAAATCGCGTAACGACCGCGAACAAGGTTAATGGCAAGGAACGCCCGTCGGGGCAAACATTACCAGGTGCACATTTTAAATAATCGCACAAATAACAATATGCAACAAATAAGTAGAAATTGAAAGTTGCATATGTAGATTAAAAACTTGGAAAAACCCGAATAGAAAATGTATTCGGGATATTGTTTCCAAGAGAAACAAATAGAGGCGTTACTTACATATGGCGTGATGTGAAAACTATAAAAAGGTCATGTGTGTCATGTGTTAATCACTTACTCTGGCCAAGTAAGTAGTGGCATATGATACCATGAACTTCTTATGGTGGACATGTTTACATCCGATGTAGTAAGGGCGGGGTGAATGGGACTAATTAAAAAGTACCCAAATGAAGCAGATAAGCAAAATATTTGATAACAATGTAAACGCACAACCGAGTGACGGAAGCGTATTACATTAGGATAATGAGCCCGAGTGAAGGGACAAAGAAGCATGTAAAATGATTTAGACAAGTATTGGGAGGGAGTGTACTTACACTCGAACCCAGAAAACGCAAGCATGTAAAATGATTTAGACAAGTATTGGGAGGGAGTGTACTTACACTCGAACCCAGAAAACGCAAGCATGTAAAATGATTTAGACAAGTATTGGGAGGGAGTTTACTTACACTCGAACCTAGAAAACACAAGCATGTAAAATGATTTAGACAAGTATTGGGAGGGAGTGTACTTACACTCGAACCCAGAAAACACAAGCATGTAAAATGATTTAGACAAGTATTGGGAGGGAGTGTACTTACACTCGAACCCAGAAAACGCAAGCATGTAAAATGATTTAGACAAGCATTGGGAGAGAGTGTGTACTTACACTCGAACCCGGAAAATGCAAATATGTCCCTTAACGGGTCGTTTTTGTAAAACGTCAAACTTAAGGACAAAGTCGGAATATAAAAATGAAGCGAGGTCTTAATGCATACCGGGAGGGTTGCAATAATAACGACTTCGGTAAAACACCCGGTTGATGGGTAAGGGTTTAAACACATGCGTAAACCGAGAAACGAGAACACGAATTTAAAGTCAAAAGACTCGGATTATGAGATATGACTAAAAGACCATAAAATTTCGTAAACAGAAATTTTGATAATTATATTCAATTATTTTGAGAATGAACGGGTTGAATAAAGTATAATGCTTGAAGGCATAAGTAAGCGCAAGCCGGGTAACGGTAAGCTTGAGACAAATGATTTTCAAACGTAAAAAGAGTGCTTTGACACCAAATATATATTTTAATAAGACACGAGTAAAAAGAGTGATCTACGGGATCAACATAACCTTTAGGGTTATAAACAAATGAGAGATCTACTGACTAAAACGACCCACGGGTCATGATTAGAAAGAAGTTATAAGGACTTCGCCCTAAAGAGGTGAATGTCTAATAAAAAATAGCCCATAAGGCTAAGTAATAAAACCTACGGGTTAGATTGGATAAAGCGAGGAAATCAGTTAAGAATCCCCGCATAAAACTAAGACTGTAAAGGATTAAATTACGGACTGTCAATATCCCGGTATGGATGATTGACACAAGTTAAAGAAAAGATCCTAAAACTAAAACTTCGGTTTTAGTAAGAAATAATGTTTTTACAAACATAAATTCTGATAGGAATTTAAATAGTAAGCATGAAAGATACAAGTCTTGACACTGATATGCGCAAGATGATATATTCGAAAAGTGATATTTTCAAAAATGAAAGGTTAATACAAATTAAACATGATGTGACACGATCACGGTTAGGAAATGTAATGTGAAGTAAAATCACATTATAACCAAGCGAGTGATAAAAGTAACTGAACTAATAAGACTAGTTAATGAGACCGGTTAAGGTCACCAATTCAAATCAAGAAATTTGGTTTGCTTGTAAGCGGTAGATTCGGTATAGCTTAACCGAATAGATAAATTTGAAAACAAAAGAATTTGTTGCTAAAAGTGAAAGATTTCACTAAAGATCTTTAAACGGGTCAAAATAACGGATTCGTAAGGAATTCGATAGTATATGAAAGCGATAGATATCGCTAAGTTAACTAAAATAGTGGAAATAACGAGATTACGTTATTTTAAGTTGCGCTAAGTCATATGAGATACGTAGACAATTAGTGACCAAAAAGATGTTACCATGCTTATCTGGTAATACTAATAATTGGTTAAAAGTATAAGTAATGTTTAAATGATATCTCGGATCAAATACATTGAGTTTAAACTCAATGAATTATGTAAGAAAAGGTTTCGAGGACGAAACCTCTTTAAGGGGGGTAGACTTGTAACACCCCGAAAACGGGTTTGGTAATCAAACTCTGTTCATACTAAAAGACGGGTAAAGTACCGTTAGCAGTAAAAATAACCCGTTAACTATTTGGATTTAAATAAGAAATCCTAATAATTAAATACAAGCGAATCAAAGAATTTAAGAATTTAGTTTATAAGAGCCCGAGTCAACGGGACTTAAAATACAACGGATTATAACTCCCGGGACCCACCAAGTAACTAGGAGTATTAACCTAGTTAGTTAATGTCTTGACAAAATAGAACTAATGTGGTTAAGATACCCTTTAAATAACTTGTGTAAAGTGAAGGGACTAGACATGGACAATTGAATTAAAGTTTCAATTAAACAAATTAATAAACAAAACACACACACATACGTGTGTGTGTGTCTGCGACTTCAACCAGAGCCAAGAAGGGCTCTCTTGCTCAAAACCCTAATCCCTCAAGAATCTCTCAAATTGAAGCCCAAATCAAGAGCCAAATCATTGCATGAACACAGATTCGTGATCACCTAGTCATGGGGATTACAAGGTATGTTAAAAATTATGATTTGGTGATACTTTGAGATTATGATGAATAATCATAATCGAAATTCTGGAATGAATATTGATTCTATGAGTGTTATTATGATTATATCTTGGTTTAGAAACAAACCCTAGTAGAAAATTTGATGAATTGTTGTCAAAACTAGGGATTTGATAATTACCCTATTATGTGCTAAATGGGTTTTTGTATGTTATGATGAACACTCGGATTGGAGTGTTAATTTGATGAATATTGATTGTTATGATATAAGTTCTTGATGTAGTTCATGAACACTAGATATAGAGGGTTGAAATTTGATGTTAATCTTGCTAAAAATGACTAATTACGGACTAGTTAGCAAAAGTGTAGAATGATGCCCATTAGGTGTTTGTTAAAATGCCTAAATGAGAAGTAAAGTGTTGAAATTCAAGTGAAACGTGTAATTGACAAGCTTGACTAATTACATGAGACATGGGATAAAACGGGTTCTAATCATAATGTTGATTTGCCTTAATCGTGCATATTATATGATTAAATGTAGTTGACTTTAGAAAGTCAAACTAACTAGTGATGAAGTCGAATAAGTGGTTTCGGCTAAGAAAATAAGTAAAGTGGTATAGTCGTGATGGTTAATGACTAATCTAACCACTTTGTAAATGATGAACAATAGTTGGCGCTTAAACAAGCTAGGTGAAGCTTGGAGTGAAAGCGGGTCAAACGAGTCAAGCATAGGAGGAGAACGTAGCTCGGATGCAAGGTAAGTGAAACTTACACAATTATGTAGAATGCTTGTTTATTCTATATGTTATAAATGCGATAACGATAATATAGAAAACATGGATTTCTAACGTGATCGATATGAGTCGGAACATGTAAAGATGATAAAAATCTTGGTTTATGGCAAAAGGGCAAAACGGTAAATTAATCATGTAAAGACTAGGAAATTATGAATTTCCGTCAAGATTACCTTGTAGTATAATCTAATGATGATAAGAAGGGTAAATTGGAAATTGTCAAGTATTGACTAATGTAAATCGAAGCCTAAAGGATACCCTTGGCCTAAGCCGAAATGGGTTGAAATTGTAAGAAAAGAATTTAAGAGAAAAAGGGATTTGGTAATGAAATCCGGGACGGGATGGATGTATGAATTAGAAGTCAAAAACCACGTTTTTGATTTAATAGGCAACGTCGGGCATATAGGCCAAACGGGTCAAATGGTGGTGATAACGCCATTTGACAATATCGACTAATGCGGTTGTCAAGTCTTGTGTTAACAGGAGCGATTAGCGATTCGGTTAATTTCGCCCACACTAGATGTGATAATAAAAGCGAGGTATAAATTGGGTCTATATGTTGACCCTAGCCAGGTACGTATGCATACGATTATAGTTAACATACAAACTTGGTCAAATATGTAGTGAAAGCCCCTCGTAGTAAATGAGGGGCTAATGTTGACTAAAATGCCCTTGAAGGGTAAATTGAGCAAACAACCTATAAAAGTTGTTTAGGAACTTATTTTATGATCTTGTAACCTTTAGACGCGCATGAAAGTTGTAGACATAAACTTTCAAGAGTTAAATGCTTAAATTGTGTATTGCCGCAAAAATAACACATCCGTGGGATTAAACTCGGAATAAATAGTCCATTTCGTTAAATCCACCACATTCATAGTTGTGGTGGAAGACTAGCTAATAACAAACCGGTGGAACTATGAGGTACATGAGAAATGAGCACAGTTCGTGCTAAAATGGTCGTAAATACCCTTAACGGGTCAAAATAAGATTTCAAACAAAAACGGGTAAATAATTGCGTAGGAACCCGTGTTCAGTACTTAATATGATTGACAATATTAGAATTTAAGGGTTCATGATGAATGGTGGTCAAACAAACATGTTTGTTTGATAAACACATAGTCGGGTCAAAATTTGGTGAAAAGATAATAAGCCGAAGGCTTAAAAGTCTCAATTTTATTTAATCCGGATGTCGGATCTCAACTCCACTAGATAGAGAATTAAATTACGGTCGCGTAGGAAAAAGAATCGGGTAAAACGGATCAATAACGAAGAAGTTATGGCCGTTTCCGTGAAATCGAGTCATGCTGGGAACGTACAGCAACAGCTGAAGCAACAGTCTGCCAAAAAGGGGGCCTAGCGTCACGCGACGCCCCTTGGCGTCACGCGACGCCTCCAAACTCGAAAAATGTTATTTTTTGTCATGTTTAACCCTTGTACTTGTTTGAACATCATACTTAACCCCTGTGCTTGTTTGAACTTCATATTTGACTATCAAAACTGACATTTAAGTTGGTTTTGATCACAGGTGAATGTCGAGAGTCCCGGATGAAGATCAGGCGTCGACCAAGAACCGAACACACGCTAAACAAAGCTTCCGCAACGTTGTTTTGTCGTTATTTTAAACGGCGAATAAAATTACATTATGTATATTACTTAAATTGTAAAAGTATCTTTAACAAACCCGCATTTTTGATGTATATGTAATGATTAATCACATGATTATTTTCGCAAAATATACGTTAAACCTAGATTTATTAGAACGGGTGTTACAGGAGTGTGGGTGGTCAGTGGCAGTAATGGATTGAAGAAGCAGGTGGTGTGGGGTTGAGGAGGAAGATGAAGTGAAAATAGATGGTGGGTCCCTAGAAACTTATGTATTTTTCTTTTATCTATAGTCCCCACCTTAGAGTAAGGGCATTATAGTCATTTCATACCAACTTAACTGAACAGACTAATCCTCATCCGTGCCAGGGACTATCCGGGAACGAAACTGAAAAAGTTGAGGATTATTGCTGTAATTTTAAAAAGTTAAGGACTAAAGGTGAAAAATGGGCAAACCACAGGGACTATCCGGGCACTTTTCTCTTATAAGAAAGTTTTTAGTTTTCAAACTTTTATATTTTATTTTCATAATTAACCTGTTATGATGTTTGTTTCTTTTTTATTATTATGATTACATTATTACGGTGGAGATACAATAGGAAGTTTATTTGGCTAAGAAGGCTAGGAAGTGATCTTGACCATCCATTTAGTTAATCAAGGGCTAAGATTAAATGATGGAAATTGAAGAGAAGAAAAGAGGCGCGTGAGTTTGTTTAGGGGTATTCTAGTCAACGCAAGGCAATAGTTTATCTCTCCTCCAATTCCCCCCCCCCCCCCATTTTTTAAACGTTAATAACTCTTTCATACGACATTATTTTTTTATAAAAATTGCACCAAAAAAACGAGCGTTTTTTTATCTTTAAAACGAGTATACTATTGCTATATTTTCAAAAAAAAAAATTTAAAACCCAGTTGCGTAAAACGCAATAGAAAAACCCCACAGTTACGTAAAACGCAATGAAAAAAAACCTAAAAAATGACATTTTTCTAAAACGCAATGCACAAAAAACACAAAGAAATGTCTTATTTGTAAAACGCAATGGCCAGAAAACAAAATAAATGTCTTATTTCTAAAACGCAATAGCCTAAAAACTCAAAAGAAAATGTACTTTCTAAAACGCAATGCACAAAAAACACATACAAATGTCTTATTTCTAAAACGCAATGGTTAGAAAACACTTAAATTGTCTGTTTTCTAAAACACAATGAATTGAAAACACATAAAAATGTGTTTTACCTAAAACGAAATGCACAAAAACACAAAAAAATGTCTTATTTGTAAAACGCAATGGCCAGAAAACACTTAAAAATGACTCATTCTAAAACGCAATTGCCTAAAAAACAAATGAAAGTGTTCTCTGTAAAACGCAATGGACTGAAAACACTTAAAAAAGTGTTTTACCTAAAACGCAATGCACCACAAACACTTTAAGAATGTGTTTTTCTAAAACGCAATGGCCAGAAAACACATAAAAATGTTTTAGTTCTAAAACGCAATTGGCTAAAAACACCAAAGAAAGTGTTATCTTTAAAACGTATTGAACCATGACAATAGTTTTGTCTGTGCTGTGAATTGTCTGTGCTGTAAACTGTCTGAACCAATGCAGTTTACGTATGCAGTTTACGTATGCAGTTTCCAGAGGCAATTTACAGAAAATTATTTTTTCTGATGCATTTTTATTACAACAATTTTTCTGGCAGCTCAACCCCAGCCAGGGGCTGCCGCCCCTGGGACCCCGCTACCAGGGGCGCTGCCCCCGGACCCCCGCCAAGATCGTAAAACGCAATGACTAAATCAAAAACCCAGATCCTAAAGATGAAATTAAAGAATTTCTTACATGGATCGAAGTGATTTCTTCAACAATTGACGAATTTTGAATGATTGAAACACTTATCAGCGCTCGAATCGAACGGATCGAGTGATTATCTTCAAAATCACCGGAAAAAATAGGATTTTGTATGAAATTAAACTGGGTTTTCTTCAAAAAAAAAAGCTAAAGAACACGTTGATCGGGTGTTTGAATCATTGATTGGTGATGAAAATCGCACTATAATGTAGTGATTATTGAGATAGAAATTGAAGAAATGGTTGAAGATGGTGGGTTTTGAAAATGGTGGGTTTTGAAGTTACTGGGTTTTGAAAAGGAAGAAGAAAGGGTTGGATTGACTAAAATACCCTTTTTCTTTATTTTAAATGTTGCCACATGTCCTAATCCTATTGCTTCCTAAACTTCCTAGCCAAAATAAACTTTCTATTTGATCTTTTCCCTACATTATTAATATTACTATCATTTGTATTGTTTTATTTTTTAATTATTTCTTTTATTATTTAGGTAAGAGTAAACTGCCATTTTGGTCCCTGTGGTTTGGCCAGTTTTGCCATTTTAGTCCAAATCTCAAACTTTTTACATCTGGGTCCCTGTGGTTTGCATTTTGTTGCCATTTTAGTCCAAAATTCAAAAATCCCATTTTTTTTACTGTTACAACCTCCTATTTTGTCCTTTAGTGCAGGGGCATTTTGGTCATTTTTTAAATTTCATTTGTTTTAGTTTTTTTTAGCAATAATATATATTGAGGATGATGATGTTGGGGATGATGATGATCATAATCAGTTCTCTCTCTCTCTCTCTCTTCTCTCTCTCTATAGCACCACAACCGCCACCTCCTCCCTCTCTCTCTCTTCTCTCTCTCTTCTCCGGTGACAGCCGACACTCCGTGAACTCCACCACCACCACCACCGTGAACTCCACCACCGCCACCACTGAAACCCTAAAGCGCCACCACCGCTGTCACCATCAAAGCCGATACTGAAACCCTAAACCGCCGGAAGTTTAGCAGATCTGGAACCTTCTATGTTCGATCTACGATGGTGTAGCAAAAGTATTGTTGAAAACCAGGTAAATAATCTGCTTTTTTTATTTAAAAACGAGAGATTTGAATGGTTAGGATGGATATTACAGTGTGGTCAGAGACGGTGGTGGTGGAGGGTGTACGGTGGTGGAGGGTGTACGGTGGTGGAGGGGAGACGGTGGTGGAGGGGAGACGGATGATGATCTGTGATTTTGTGATGGATGATGATCTGTGATTTTGTTAGTTTTAAGGGATCGAGATGATGGATGATGATATGTGATTTTGTTAATGTTTTAGGTGGTTGAGGGTGATTTTGTAACAAACAGGATGATCAAAACTTGAACCCAGTCCTTTTATTCACCACGAGGCTGTGATGATTTCACCTAATCCGAGTCAAAATTGGGTCAACATTTGAGATTTTCCGCAGCTTGGCGTGGCAGAATCGGAGGAGGGCAAGTGCGCTTGCAACCTCTGTTTGCAGCCATGGCGGTTTTGATTTGTTGTTGGAGCCTCGTTTCTTTTTACAAATCGGTTTTTGATTTTCTTGAAGATGATGTTCTTGATTTTCTGGATTTTCTGGGTTTTGATGATGATGTTCTTGAAGATACAGATCTGAGCCTCGTTTCTTTTTACAAATCGGTTTTTGATTTTCTTGAAGATGATGTTCTTGATTTTCTGGGTTTTGATGATGATGTTTGATGATGTTCTTGAAGATACATATCTGGGCCTCGTTTCTTTTTACAAATCGGTTTTTGTTTTGATTTGTTGTTGTCTGTATTTTGATTTTTGTGATGGTTTCTGGTTTTGTTCTGGGTTCTTGATTTTCTTGAAGATGATGTTCTTGATTTTCTGGGTTTTGTTGATGTTCTTGAAGATGATGTTATTAATTATTGAAATGTTATAATAAATTAACATGGACCAAAATGCCCCTGCACTAAAGGACAAAATAGGAGGTTGTAACAGTAAAAAAAATGGGATTTTTGAATTTTGGACTAATATGGCAACAAAATGCAAACCACAGGGACCCAGATGTAAAAAGTTTGAGATTTGGACTAAAATGGCAAAACTGGCCAAACCACAGGGACCAAAATGGCAGTTTACTCTTTAGGTAATTTACTTTTTTAACTGTTTTACGATATATTTTTCTTTTCAAGTACTTTAGTAACTTCTAATTGATTATAATATTTTAGAAACTAAAAATTTAAATTCTACGGTTGGGTTGGCTATGCTTATATGAACCATTCACTTTTACAATTTCGTGGCTGTTTTCATGATTTTCGAATATACCATTTCAACATGCATTTTTTATATACGTCACATTGTTTAAAACCATTTTAATTTACTATAGACAAAATTGCACAAATCAATTTTTATGTTATACCTAAACTGCACTTCATACATTTAACTATGAAATCGACCAAACCCAACCTTTATGTTCATGTTTTGATACATGATACAACCTTTATCACAAACATCGTCTAATTTCTTGGTTAATTTACCTCACGTGCTTTGCATGTGAGGGCTTTTTGGTCTTTTCAAATCCATATTTGATGTATATTTAAAAAAGATCACAAGTGCCCACCATCCTCTATTTTCCCTAAATACAAAAATATCTAAAGAGAGAAAGAGAAACTAGATCGGAGATGAAGAGAGAGATTGTAGAGAGAGATGTCGGAAATGAAGAGAGAGAGAGAGAGAGAGAGAGAGAGAGAGAGAGAGAGATAAGAGATCGGAGATGAAGAGAGAGAGAGATCGAGGGATCGTAGAGATAAATCGAAAATAAGGGCGGGCCATGGTCTCCAAATAGCCGGTTGTTCTGTGTGATTGATGGAGAACAAGGATCGGAATACAGGGAACATCAGTGATGCTGGTGTTGATTACGGTAGTCGGAACATCGGTGATGGTGGTATTGAAGGCTATGATGAGGGTGACCGGTGAGCCAGCCGTCAGACATCCCCTGCACCTGTCAGTCTACCGTGTCTTAACTTTATCTAATACGGATCGTATAGGCCTATACGATTCGTATTGAATTGTCAAAGTGTGGGGATAGATTCTCCCTTATTATAAGACCATGGGTTATGGTGGGGCGGGGGTTTGGGGCATGGGTTGACACGTGGAGTTCGAGCCCCCCCTTCCCGCTGGTAAGTGACGTGTCCGTGGGGTATGGCGGGGCGTGGCTTGGCCATGTGTATTAAAATAAAAAAAATCTAAAATTAAAAAAATATGCCCTAGCCAACAAGCCAATAAGAGCCGGCTGCTAGCATGCCCCACGCCCGGCCTTAAACTCCCGCCCAAGGGGCCACGCCCAAACCCAAGCCCACCCGGGGTGGTGACTTGGGCGTTTCTCTCCAACCCCGCCCCATACCCCATAGTCTAATATGATGTATTCACAAACTAAATGATTTTACGCGTTACTAAAATTATTAGAAGTGTAAATTAATTATTGTCTTGAATCATTAAATGATTTTACGCATTACTAAAATTATTAGAAGTTTTTCTTTCAAAATGAGACACGTCACATGGTGTCATGGTGCACCAAACTTAGAAACGGGGAAAAAAATTAACGAACTCGTCATGAAGGGATAGCCACCGGTCCTTTTGGCTCATTCTTACATAAAACAATTGATGTAAATGTGATATCGATTTTTCAACTTTTCAAGGAGTGCGTTTGAAATAAAATTTGAAAAAATAAAAAATATAAAGAGTAAACTTCCGTTTTGCTCCCTGTGGTTTGGTCACTTTAACGGTTTTGTCCAATCTTTAAAAATAACAATTTTACTCCCTGATCTTTGAAGTCTTTCATGATTTCACTTCCCGCCTCTAACTCCATCTAATTCAACTGTTAAATACTGGTCACATGCCCCTCACATGAGAGGCATTTTAGTCTTTTCCACTCAAACTTATTCATTTCTTTTTTTTAATTTTCACACTTTCTCTCTCTACACCATTCCTCTTTCAAACTAGCAGGTAAGTTCATTAGAATCAAACCCTTCAAAAATCAATTTCAAACCACCTTCAAAATCAAACCCTTCTCGATTATCATAAACCCATCACTCATTTCTACAAGTCATTCAAAATTTCATCTCATTTCACCCCCAAATTTGACCCAAACAAGTACACAACATGACGGAAACGGAGGATGCGACGGCGTTTGCTCCGGCGGCTTGTGTTGATGATCGATATGAAGAAAATCAACTCTATTTTGGCGGCGTTTGCTCCGATGCCAAAACTTTCCTCGTCAAACAGGAAACCCTAGTTTTGCTATGATTGTGTTTAGAAGAAAATCAACTCTCGTTTGGCGGCGGCTTGTGTTGATGATCGATTACCTGCAACACTTTGATTAATTCACTTTTGCCCTAAGTTGATTACCGGCCACATCGCCATCACATGTCGTCTTTCTCTCTCTCTCTCTCTCTCTCTCTCTCTCTCTCTCACAAGAGCACACCTATCTCAACCCGATCCGACCATTGCATAGGATTTTAAACAGATCTCAAACCAAATCCGTCAATACCACCATACACCACCACTACTAACCTGGTCCGATGTCAAATCCCCACTGTCGCCGCTGTTCCATGTCTTTAGGGCTTCATTTTAAAGCTCAGACAACCACCGCATGGGTGTGTTTGGCTTAGATTTAGGGCCGTCGTCGTTCCACAACATCTATGTTTGCGATTGTCAGAGATTAGGGCTCAGATTACCGATTGTTAGGGTTTGCAGTTGAACTCATATGTGTGTAAAAATTTAGGGATAAACAGGTTGTTTGTTTGGGGGTTATGGTATGAAGGGTAAGGGTTATGGCCGGTGGTCGACAGGTGATGGTGGTGGTGGATGTCGGCAGGTGGTGGCCGGTGAGGTTCTTGGTGGTGATGACTGGTTATGTGGTTATGGAGAGAGAGCAAAGAGAGAAACTAGAGAGAGGAGATGGTGCATCTTTGTGTTATATATGTATAATAATAATATAATAAAATATCTTTTTAGGTTGGATGGGAAAGACTAAAATGCCCCATATTTTATACTTGAAATTACCAAAAATACCCTTTCAATTAACATGCAATATGGATGGAGTTAGAGGTGGGGAGTGAAATCATGAAAGGCTTCAAAGATCAGGGAGTAAAATGGCTATTTTTAAAGGTTTGGGGCAAAACCGTTAAAGTGACCAAACCACAGGGAGCAAAACGGAAGTTTACTCAAATTAAAATTATTTCGTATTATACGGATGAACAAACCTTTAATAAGTTTTATGCAAGGAACAAGATCCATTGCTTTCCCAAACACACAAGCGGGCTCATTTTGAATGGAGGGTGTGGGGTTGTTCACAAAGCTTGTGGCTCGTAACTCGCTCGAAAGAAGTTCGAGAAAAACTAGCTAAAAAAAACTCAAATTGAGATGACGTGAGCCAAGCAGGCTCATTTTGTAACCGAGCCGAGCTCGAGCTAAGCTCGGTTCGGATCATGGCTCGGCTTGTTGGCTCATTCTTAGGCTTGTTTAACTTCAAGCTAGAGCTCGAGCTGAGCCACCTCAATTAATTTCAAGCTTGAGCTCGATCCCACCCTGGCTCGACTCGTAGGACATGGGGCAAAATTGTTAATAATAAAAGAAAAATAAAAAAATCTACCAATCAACAACCTCCTACGACAAACCATCAATCAAATCACCCCAAGTCACCCCCACACCGGTGAGGTTTCCCCTGCTCCTCCCCCATGCCAACCCACGGGCCGGTGTGCCCGCCGTGGAGGGGCTTCCACACCATTTTTAAGCCTCCCACACCACATAGCATAAGAGTAAGAGCACTCAGTTTTCTCTTCAGATCTTCACAATGAATGTTGTTTAGACAAGTAGAGAGAATCTCCCCAATTTGTTCCATTTCACAAAATATGCGAGTGAACTCTTTTCAGTTATCAAACACTTCCTATATCTTGTATTCTTGATCTATTCCACAAAAGATTAAATGCAGAAAAAAAAAATACTGATACTCATGCATATTTGGCAGTGCAACTACTCTTCTTTAAGTTGCACTATATTAGACAAACACTAATTCTCATAAAATTTAAATTAAGGAACCATGCTTGTAAGACATCAATCCAACCTACTCTACTTCAACACATCCCGATTTGAATCTATACTATATATATGTTATATATGGTATAAGAAAAAGTTTACTATAACATTTTTATGCAAAAAGGTATTGCATTAATTGATGATATTAATCACAATGAAGAGTATGCCACTTATGACCAAATTGTCAAAAAAGCATAACTATATTTGCCCATAATTCCAAGCATAATTCAAAACACCAACTTTATATCCTACAAAGAGACATGAAGTATTAGGCATAAAGGGTCCCTTCCCCTCTATTCCTATAATGATAACAAAATATCTAGAACTTGATTTCCATGACCTAACTCTATCATTGGATCCATCTTTCTTCAACTTTGCAACCTACAAAACACTTACTCATCCTCCCTTTTTTCCTCAAAAGGTCAGGATGTAATGAATTATGAAAACACCTTTAATTAAATCTTTATGTTATTTTTTTTTATATTATATATAAAAAATGATGATATTTATGCTTGAAAATCCGTTGTTCGAAGATCACGTAGATGTTGCAAGATTTCTTGAAGAAGTTCCATCCCTTTCTCGCCTTTATTCAATGATCCGATACAGTGTTTTAAAAACTCTCTATCGGCTTCCAAAGCTTGTAACCTTTCATAAACTTGATCAACTTCATCCATGAGGTCCATTCTCGTTTTCTCGTTTTCCAACTCATTGGAATGATACCCGTTTGATTTTGTCACCGTGTCGTTGGAATGGAATCCGTTTGACTTTGTCACCATGTCATCGGAATGGAATCCATTTTCCTCGACGAGATCTTCAATAGGTCTTACGTCTGCAAAGTGTTGATCCTCTTCATCACTCAAAGCGAAAAGCTTCTCTTCTAGAGCCTTAATTTGTTCAAAAATCAATAACCTTTCTTCTTCAAAGTCCGCTAATGATGTATCAAGCTCGAGAACACCGCTGTCAGGGACATTCCCATTCCATTTGTGGGTCGTTTCAATTGCCATTCCATTCCCATCCTCTGAATGACTACAAGAAACCGAAGTCGAACATGTCCCATTTTTCAAGCTACCTTGTGAAAACTGCATTCGCTCCTTCGCTTCATAATCTGCAACCTTTTTCTTGTACACTTCCAATTCCTTTTCCTTCTTAATCATAAGTTCATTCAAGAGTTGTAAAGCTTCTTGATCGTATTCCGACTGTTCTTCCATCATTCTTTGATACTGTAATGCCTCCATTTGCATTGCCGCTTTCTCTTCTTGAAGCCGAGTGATCATTGCCATTGTCTCGCTGGCTGCAATCGCGGACGCGCTTCTCTCCTCCTCTAATTCGGCTTTCAAAACACGCAAAGCCGATTTTAGCTTCTCTGTAGTGTTAACCGGATCTCCACCTTCCATTTCACTCATCAAACTACCATCTAACGACTCTTCGCCCCTTGATCCCTTCCGATCAAACATAAAAAACTTCTTAACCGAAACAGGTGTATCGGGTATCTTCTCTTCTTCGATCTCACCAACGATTCCACTCAAGTTCTTCATTTCAAGACCTTATGGAAACAAAAGATTACCGATATTAGTAAGTGAAAGTACATCTGAAAATAAGGAAACAGATATACAATACAAATACAAACATACACCAAATCAAATAATAATACTAATCCCAATATTTCAGCCGATATACTCGACTGAATATATTATCACTAAGAGTAAGAAATCAAGACATAACAATTCAGGAACTCGCATTGCAAGAACAGAAATTTTTTACCATTTTCAATAATAACTGAAGGTCCTTCAACACATGAAACCTCTAATTCTTCATCAACTGTAAATGTAAACATGATTTAAACAAAATAAATCAACAAGAAACTGAAAATAAAATTTTACAAGATAAACATTACCCAAATGAGTTTTCGGATCCAATGTCTTTGTCTCTATACTTTCTTGAAGTTCTTCGGTATTAACTAAACAAGCTGGAGTTTCTTCAACAAAGGCGGATTTTTCGACAAATTCACTAACTTTTGCATGAAAAACAAGAGAATTCTCAGTTTCTTCCAACTCCATGGATTCAAGGCCTGATGTCTGATGTTCTTGAATCACATGATCTTTATCATAATCTTCAAAATCATGATCTTGATCAGCTTCAGAAATGTTTTGACTTTCCTCAGTAGATGAATCAACCAATTCTATGGGGACCAGCTGATTACCACTATAATCAAAGAAGAATTCAAGATGCTGTGGAAGAAAATCCGAAGTCGAATCTCCCCTTGAATCAAACTTATTCACACATGTCTCCCTTTCGAAACAATTTATCCGAATTTTCGGACTTTCTCCTATCAAAGCTGACCCGATTTCATCATCTGAACATGTTTGTTTTTCAACCAAATCCATCTTTCTAGAAGACTCCAATACATTATGCTTATTAAACTTCAACCCACAACAAGAACACTTCAACTTCTGTTCATGTTCATGTTCATCATCATTCTGTTTCTCATTCGATTGGAAATCCAGATGACATGAAAAACATTCATCACAAAGATCCTTAATCTCTGCTAACTTTTTATGATTTGGACAGAAGCCCAAAGTGGACACCTCTTTGGAATGAAACTCACAGAGAAGATCTCGGTGCAAGTTGATGTTTTCGGGTTCGAAGAATCGATGAAGTGTCGAACACCAGAAGCAGGGTGTTTTCAAGGAAAAAAACTGAGAAAACTTGATGATCAAGAAAGAAAAGAGTGAGTTGAGAAGGAGAAGAAGTATGAGTGTCCATTCAAGAACATCATAGATAAGCATAAGTGTGATTTTATTTGTGTTTTTGTGTATCATAGCAGCCATTGTTGTTGCTAATTTGCTATTGATATTTGGTTATTTACAGATGAATGAGAAAGAGAAGTGGAAAAGTGGAATGAAGTTTGGTGGGAACTGGGAAGTTGTAGTCAGAAAAAGGGGATACTTTAGAAATATGAATGGAAAATTTTAATATATGAGGTGGAAAATGGAGACAGAAAAAAGTGTAGGGACCTTTTGGAAATAATAGTGTTATATTTTATGTGTGTTGATTTGTTCTTTGATTTAAGATTCTCTGTGCTTCCCTGGAATTTGGTTAAAGTGGAGGGCCCAATAAACCACAAGAAAACTTGGTGGAACCCACATAAGCTCACAAGGTAAGGAGTGAGGACCCACTAAAGATACTACACCTATGGAATAAGGATTAATATAAAGATGTATAATATATAGCCTTTTGATTTTATAGATAAAAGTATTAATTATTAAAAATATTGCAATATTTAAACTAGGTAGCATGCAGTTTTTTTTTTCTAGTTTGAACATCAAACAGTACATAGATTAAAAAAAACAAAAAAAAAAAAACTCTAATATCTTGGCTGGTTCCAAACCGTAAAACGAATCATGAAACCCAGTTTTTAAATCCGTAAGGCGTAAACTGAACCACTGCACCCGTAACCAGCCGAAACTTTGTTTGGATCTTTGAAAACTATTTGTTTTTTTGGTAGAAGAGCTATTGAAATAAGTAAAGACCGCTACCGCTACCATCACTACCCCTCCACAGTTAGCTATCACCGCCAACGGTCCAACACACCGTTGTTGAACCAACACATCAGTTTTCTCTTGTGTCGCTCCTCACATTGCCTAAGTTTTCAGGTTATTTTTGTTTGATTTTTCTAAGAAGGTTTCATTATCTTTTTTTGAATTTGATTATGAGTTCACATTTTTTAGGGTTTGAATCTTGATGCCACATGAAGCCGCCTGAAATCAGCGCCTCCTCCATCCTTGCCAGCCGAGGCAGTATCAATTATCAATCAAAGCTTCATAAATATCTTCAGACAGGGGCGGATGTAGCATATAGTAAGGGGTGGGGTCCGCTACGGCTTGGCGTTCCGGCGGTAGTGTAAAATTAGTGTAAATTTTGGAAAAATTTGACGTTTTTTCGATTTCGTTACCGCTTATTTATAAAACGTTCCGGCTTGGCACGAATCCTAGATCCGCCACTGTCTTCAGATGTTCATTTGTTTTAGAATAGACATCAAGTTATATTTAGATAAACCTCTTGGAGTTATAAACAAACTTATACATTACTAATGAGTATGTTCTTTTCTCTTGCTACACTAGTCTATTTAGAAGTTTTCATACATCACTTGCAGTTTTTCATTCTTTATAATTGATTTTACATAACAAAAACTATTCATTGTTATAAATATTTACTTAAAAGATATTTAGTATCTTGGGTTTCCAAATATTTTGATGGTGTGTCTATGACAATACAATTGTAATTTGATAATATAGGTGTTATTACATAAAGTTTAGTCTGATGTAATTGTTCTTTCCTAATAATAAACTAAAAATATTTTGATGCCTTTTTCAATTTACATTGTCATAAATCCTATTTCTTTGTTTGGGCACGGGACCAACAATAATAAACTAAAAATCTATAGTTGACGGAATTAAAAAGTTTATAAAAGGTTCATGGTTAGCAAAGAATCAGTCACAAAAGTTATAGCATAGCCATCCCTAATCCTCAGGTGCAACAAACTTTGTAGTAACATGAGCAGGGATATAAGCAGTCACAAGAGTTCCGGACCATTCGCTTCATTGCAAATATAGAAGCCTGGTTTTGGGTAATATTTTAAAAAAGCATGGTGACAATCACAACACTAAAATACCTAAATCACTACAAGAATAGCGGTAATATAGGAACAAAAGAATGTACCTGCTGTCATTTACTCTTTGGGTATCTGAAAAATATAGTAAAAATAATCTTGAATTTGGACACGAGGGGGCATAAAATATAGAACATACCTGAATTTGAAGACAATAAGGCCAAAGATGGCGTTTTTTGGGGCAGCTTCTCATAAACAAGACTGTTGAAGCGTGACTCAGACGAAGAAAAAATAGGTAATATCGAAGTACATTTTCTTTGAGGCATTTTATCAAACACTTGATCTGCATTCAACCTTACCAAGACTTGCTTAATTGAATAATCATATACAAAAAAGAACTAAATTGAATTCTTGTTAAAGAGGAAACCAGTTGACTTCCTCAAGTGCTTCGATCAGATGTCTGTCACCAGTCACCACGGTTGAACTCCGGTCTCCCAGGCTCCATCTTATTTCTTTTCACAAGCTC
>JARYGA010060599.1:25753-73219 GCA_030545235.1 Helianthus tuberosus
TAAATCGAAGCCTAAAGGATACCCTTGGCCTAAGCCGAAATGGGTTGAAATTGTAAGAAAAGAATTTAAGAGAAAAAGGGATTTGGTAATGAAATCCGGGACGGGATGGATGTATGAATTAGAAGTCAAAAACCACGTTTTTGATTTAATAGGCAACGTCGGGCATATAGGCCAAACGGGTCAAATGGTGGTGATAACGCCATTTGACAATATCGACTAATGCGGTTGTCAAGTCTTGTGTTAACAGGAGCGATTAGCGATTCGGTTAATTTCGCCCACACTAGATGTGATAATAAAAGCGAGGTATAAATTGGGTCTATATGTTGACCCTAGCCAGGTACGTATGCATACGATTATAGTTAACATACAAACTTGGTCAAATATGTAGTGAAAGCCCCTCGTAGTAAATGAGGGGCTAATGTTGACTAAAATGCCCTTGAAGGGTAAATTGAGCAAACAACCTATAAAAGTTGTTTAGGAACTTATTTTATGATCTTGTAACCTTTAGACGCGCATGAAAGTTGTAGACATAAACTTTCAAGAGTTAAATGCTTAAATTGTGTATTGCCGCAAAAATAACACATCCGTGGGATTAAACTCGGAATAAATAGTCCATTTCGTTAAATCCACCACATTCATAGTTGTGGTGGAAGACTAGCTAATAACAAACCGGTGGAACTATGAGGTACATGAGAAATGAGCACAGTTCGTGCTAAAATGGTCGTAAATACCCTTAACGGGTCAAAATAAGATTTCAAACAAAAACGGGTAAATAATTGCGTAGGAACCCGTGTTCAGTACTTAATATGATTGACAATATTAGAATTTAAGGGTTCATGATGAATGGTGGTCAAACAAACATGTTTGTTTGATAAACACATAGTCGGGTCAAAATTTGGTGAAAAGATAATAAGCCGAAGGCTTAAAAGTCTCAATTTTATTTAATCCGGATGTCGGATCTCAACTCCACTAGATAGAGAATTAAATTACGGTCGCGTAGGAAAAAGAATCGGGTAAAACGGATCAATAACGAAGAAGTTATGGCCGTTTCCGTGAAATCGAGTCATGCTGGGAACGTACAGCAACAGCTGAAGCAACAGTCTGCCAAAAAGGGGGCCTAGCGTCACGCGACGCCCCTTGGCGTCACGCGACGCCTCCAAACTCGAAAAATGTTATTTTTTGTCATGTTTAACCCTTGTACTTGTTTGAACATCATACTTAACCCCTGTGCTTGTTTGAACTTCATATTTGACTATCAAAACTGACATTTAAGTTGGTTTTGATCACAGGTGAATGTCGAGAGTCCCGGATGAAGATCAGGCGTCGACCAAGAACCGAACACACGCTAAACAAAGCTTCCGCAACGTTGTTTTGTCGTTATTTTAAACGGCGAATAAAATTACATTATGTATATTACTTAAATTGTAAAAGTATCTTTAACAAACCCGCATTTTTGATGTATATGTAATGATTAATCACATGATTATTTTCGCAAAATATACGTTAAACCTAGATTTATTAGAACGGGTGTTACAGGAGTGTGGGTGGTCAGTGGCAGTAATGGATTGAAGAAGCAGGTGGTGTGGGGTTGAGGAGGAAGATGAAGTGAAAATAGATGGTGGGTCCCTAGAAACTTATGTATTTTTCTTTTATCTATAGTCCCCACCTTAGAGTAAGGGCATTATAGTCATTTCATACCAACTTAACTGAACAGACTAATCCTCATCCGTGCCAGGGACTATCCGGGAACGAAACTGAAAAAGTTGAGGATTATTGCTGTAATTTTAAAAAGTTAAGGACTAAAGGTGAAAAATGGGCAAACCACAGGGACTATCCGGGCACTTTTCTCTTATAAGAAAGTTTTTAGTTTTCAAACTTTTATATTTTATTTTCATAATTAACCTGTTATGATGTTTGTTTCTTTTTTATTATTATGATTACATTATTACGGTGGAGATACAATAGGAAGTTTATTTGGCTAAGAAGGCTAGGAAGTGATCTTGACCATCCATTTAGTTAATCAAGGGCTAAGATTAAATGATGGAAATTGAAGAGAAGAAAAGAGGCGCGTGAGTTTGTTTAGGGGTATTCTAGTCAACGCAAGGCAATAGTTTATCTCTCCTCCAATTCCCCCCCCCCCCCCATTTTTTAAACGTTAATAACTCTTTCATACGACATTATTTTTTTATAAAAATTGCACCAAAAAAACGAGCGTTTTTTTATCTTTAAAACGAGTATACTATTGCTATATTTTCAAAAAAAAAAATTTAAAACCCAGTTGCGTAAAACGCAATAGAAAAACCCCACAGTTACGTAAAACGCAATGAAAAAAAACCTAAAAAATGACATTTTTCTAAAACGCAATGCACAAAAAACACAAAGAAATGTCTTATTTGTAAAACGCAATGGCCAGAAAACAAAATAAATGTCTTATTTCTAAAACGCAATAGCCTAAAAACTCAAAAGAAAATGTACTTTCTAAAACGCAATGCACAAAAAACACATACAAATGTCTTATTTCTAAAACGCAATGGTTAGAAAACACTTAAATTGTCTGTTTTCTAAAACACAATGAATTGAAAACACATAAAAATGTGTTTTACCTAAAACGAAATGCACAAAAACACAAAAAAATGTCTTATTTGTAAAACGCAATGGCCAGAAAACACTTAAAAATGACTCATTCTAAAACGCAATTGCCTAAAAAACAAATGAAAGTGTTCTCTGTAAAACGCAATGGACTGAAAACACTTAAAAAAGTGTTTTACCTAAAACGCAATGCACCACAAACACTTTAAGAATGTGTTTTTCTAAAACGCAATGGCCAGAAAACACATAAAAATGTTTTAGTTCTAAAACGCAATTGGCTAAAAACACCAAAGAAAGTGTTATCTTTAAAACGTATTGAACCATGACAATAGTTTTGTCTGTGCTGTGAATTGTCTGTGCTGTAAACTGTCTGAACCAATGCAGTTTACGTATGCAGTTTACGTATGCAGTTTCCAGAGGCAATTTACAGAAAATTATTTTTTCTGATGCATTTTTATTACAACAATTTTTCTGGCAGCTCAACCCCAGCCAGGGGCTGCCGCCCCTGGGACCCCGCTACCAGGGGCGCTGCCCCCGGACCCCCGCCAAGATCGTAAAACGCAATGACTAAATCAAAAACCCAGATCCTAAAGATGAAATTAAAGAATTTCTTACATGGATCGAAGTGATTTCTTCAACAATTGACGAATTTTGAATGATTGAAACACTTATCAGCGCTCGAATCGAACGGATCGAGTGATTATCTTCAAAATCACCGGAAAAAATAGGATTTTGTATGAAATTAAACTGGGTTTTCTTCAAAAAAAAAAGCTAAAGAACACGTTGATCGGGTGTTTGAATCATTGATTGGTGATGAAAATCGCACTATAATGTAGTGATTATTGAGATAGAAATTGAAGAAATGGTTGAAGATGGTGGGTTTTGAAAATGGTGGGTTTTGAAGTTACTGGGTTTTGAAAAGGAAGAAGAAAGGGTTGGATTGACTAAAATACCCTTTTTCTTTATTTTAAATGTTGCCACATGTCCTAATCCTATTGCTTCCTAAACTTCCTAGCCAAAATAAACTTTCTATTTGATCTTTTCCCTACATTATTAATATTACTATCATTTGTATTGTTTTATTTTTTAATTATTTCTTTTATTATTTAGGTAAGAGTAAACTGCCATTTTGGTCCCTGTGGTTTGGCCAGTTTTGCCATTTTAGTCCAAATCTCAAACTTTTTACATCTGGGTCCCTGTGGTTTGCATTTTGTTGCCATTTTAGTCCAAAATTCAAAAATCCCATTTTTTTTACTGTTACAACCTCCTATTTTGTCCTTTAGTGCAGGGGCATTTTGGTCATTTTTTAAATTTCATTTGTTTTAGTTTTTTTTAGCAATAATATATATTGAGGATGATGATGTTGGGGATGATGATGATCATAATCAGTTCTCTCTCTCTCTCTCTCTTCTCTCTCTCTATAGCACCACAACCGCCACCTCCTCCCTCTCTCTCTCTTCTCTCTCTCTTCTCCGGTGACAGCCGACACTCCGTGAACTCCACCACCACCACCACCGTGAACTCCACCACCGCCACCACTGAAACCCTAAAGCGCCACCACCGCTGTCACCATCAAAGCCGATACTGAAACCCTAAACCGCCGGAAGTTTAGCAGATCTGGAACCTTCTATGTTCGATCTACGATGGTGTAGCAAAAGTATTGTTGAAAACCAGGTAAATAATCTGCTTTTTTTATTTAAAAACGAGAGATTTGAATGGTTAGGATGGATATTACAGTGTGGTCAGAGACGGTGGTGGTGGAGGGTGTACGGTGGTGGAGGGTGTACGGTGGTGGAGGGGAGACGGTGGTGGAGGGGAGACGGATGATGATCTGTGATTTTGTGATGGATGATGATCTGTGATTTTGTTAGTTTTAAGGGATCGAGATGATGGATGATGATATGTGATTTTGTTAATGTTTTAGGTGGTTGAGGGTGATTTTGTAACAAACAGGATGATCAAAACTTGAACCCAGTCCTTTTATTCACCACGAGGCTGTGATGATTTCACCTAATCCGAGTCAAAATTGGGTCAACATTTGAGATTTTCCGCAGCTTGGCGTGGCAGAATCGGAGGAGGGCAAGTGCGCTTGCAACCTCTGTTTGCAGCCATGGCGGTTTTGATTTGTTGTTGGAGCCTCGTTTCTTTTTACAAATCGGTTTTTGATTTTCTTGAAGATGATGTTCTTGATTTTCTGGATTTTCTGGGTTTTGATGATGATGTTCTTGAAGATACAGATCTGAGCCTCGTTTCTTTTTACAAATCGGTTTTTGATTTTCTTGAAGATGATGTTCTTGATTTTCTGGGTTTTGATGATGATGTTTGATGATGTTCTTGAAGATACATATCTGGGCCTCGTTTCTTTTTACAAATCGGTTTTTGTTTTGATTTGTTGTTGTCTGTATTTTGATTTTTGTGATGGTTTCTGGTTTTGTTCTGGGTTCTTGATTTTCTTGAAGATGATGTTCTTGATTTTCTGGGTTTTGTTGATGTTCTTGAAGATGATGTTATTAATTATTGAAATGTTATAATAAATTAACATGGACCAAAATGCCCCTGCACTAAAGGACAAAATAGGAGGTTGTAACAGTAAAAAAAATGGGATTTTTGAATTTTGGACTAATATGGCAACAAAATGCAAACCACAGGGACCCAGATGTAAAAAGTTTGAGATTTGGACTAAAATGGCAAAACTGGCCAAACCACAGGGACCAAAATGGCAGTTTACTCTTTAGGTAATTTACTTTTTTAACTGTTTTACGATATATTTTTCTTTTCAAGTACTTTAGTAACTTCTAATTGATTATAATATTTTAGAAACTAAAAATTTAAATTCTACGGTTGGGTTGGCTATGCTTATATGAACCATTCACTTTTACAATTTCGTGGCTGTTTTCATGATTTTCGAATATACCATTTCAACATGCATTTTTTATATACGTCACATTGTTTAAAACCATTTTAATTTACTATAGACAAAATTGCACAAATCAATTTTTATGTTATACCTAAACTGCACTTCATACATTTAACTATGAAATCGACCAAACCCAACCTTTATGTTCATGTTTTGATACATGATACAACCTTTATCACAAACATCGTCTAATTTCTTGGTTAATTTACCTCACGTGCTTTGCATGTGAGGGCTTTTTGGTCTTTTCAAATCCATATTTGATGTATATTTAAAAAAGATCACAAGTGCCCACCATCCTCTATTTTCCCTAAATACAAAAATATCTAAAGAGAGAAAGAGAAACTAGATCGGAGATGAAGAGAGAGATTGTAGAGAGAGATGTCGGAAATGAAGAGAGAGAGAGAGAGAGAGAGAGAGAGAGAGAGATAAGAGATCGGAGATGAAGAGAGAGAGAGATCGAGGGATCGTAGAGATAAATCGAAAATAAGGGCGGGCCATGGTCTCCAAATAGCCGGTTGTTCTGTGTGATTGATGGAGAACAAGGATCGGAATACAGGGAACATCAGTGATGCTGGTGTTGATTACGGTAGTCGGAACATCGGTGATGGTGGTATTGAAGGCTATGATGAGGGTGACCGGTGAGCCAGCCGTCAGACATCCCCTGCACCTGTCAGTCTACCGTGTCTTAACTTTATCTAATACGGATCGTATAGGCCTATACGATTCGTATTGAATTGTCAAAGTGTGGGGATAGATTCTCCCTTATTATAAGACCATGGGTTATGGTGGGGCGGGGGTTTGGGGCATGGGTTGACACGTGGAGTTCGAGCCCCCCCTTCCCGCTGGTAAGTGACGTGTCCGTGGGGTATGGCGGGGCGTGGCTTGGCCATGTGTATTAAAATAAAAAAAATCTAAAATTAAAAAAATATGCCCTAGCCAACAAGCCAATAAGAGCCGGCTGCTAGCATGCCCCACGCCCGGCCTTAAACTCCCGCCCAAGGGGCCACGCCCAAACCCAAGCCCACCCGGGGTGGTGACTTGGGCGTTTCTCTCCAACCCCGCCCCATACCCCATAGTCTAATATGATGTATTCACAAACTAAATGATTTTACGCGTTACTAAAATTATTAGAAGTGTAAATTAATTATTGTCTTGAATCATTAAATGATTTTACGCATTACTAAAATTATTAGAAGTTTTTCTTTCAAAATGAGACACGTCACATGGTGTCATGGTGCACCAAACTTAGAAACGGGGAAAAAAATTAACGAACTCGTCATGAAGGGATAGCCACCGGTCCTTTTGGCTCATTCTTACATAAAACAATTGATGTAAATGTGATATCGATTTTTCAACTTTTCAAGGAGTGCGTTTGAAATAAAATTTGAAAAAATAAAAAATATAAAGAGTAAACTTCCGTTTTGCTCCCTGTGGTTTGGTCACTTTAACGGTTTTGTCCAATCTTTAAAAATAACAATTTTACTCCCTGATCTTTGAAGTCTTTCATGATTTCACTTCCCGCCTCTAACTCCATCTAATTCAACTGTTAAATACTGGTCACATGCCCCTCACATGAGAGGCATTTTAGTCTTTTCCACTCAAACTTATTCATTTCTTTTTTTTAATTTTCACACTTTCTCTCTCTACACCATTCCTCTTTCAAACTAGCAGGTAAGTTCATTAGAATCAAACCCTTCAAAAATCAATTTCAAACCACCTTCAAAATCAAACCCTTCTCGATTATCATAAACCCATCACTCATTTCTACAAGTCATTCAAAATTTCATCTCATTTCACCCCCAAATTTGACCCAAACAAGTACACAACATGACGGAAACGGAGGATGCGACGGCGTTTGCTCCGGCGGCTTGTGTTGATGATCGATATGAAGAAAATCAACTCTATTTTGGCGGCGTTTGCTCCGATGCCAAAACTTTCCTCGTCAAACAGGAAACCCTAGTTTTGCTATGATTGTGTTTAGAAGAAAATCAACTCTCGTTTGGCGGCGGCTTGTGTTGATGATCGATTACCTGCAACACTTTGATTAATTCACTTTTGCCCTAAGTTGATTACCGGCCACATCGCCATCACATGTCGTCTTTCTCTCTCTCTCTCTCTCTCTCTCTCTCTCTCTCTCACAAGAGCACACCTATCTCAACCCGATCCGACCATTGCATAGGATTTTAAACAGATCTCAAACCAAATCCGTCAATACCACCATACACCACCACTACTAACCTGGTCCGATGTCAAATCCCCACTGTCGCCGCTGTTCCATGTCTTTAGGGCTTCATTTTAAAGCTCAGACAACCACCGCATGGGTGTGTTTGGCTTAGATTTAGGGCCGTCGTCGTTCCACAACATCTATGTTTGCGATTGTCAGAGATTAGGGCTCAGATTACCGATTGTTAGGGTTTGCAGTTGAACTCATATGTGTGTAAAAATTTAGGGATAAACAGGTTGTTTGTTTGGGGGTTATGGTATGAAGGGTAAGGGTTATGGCCGGTGGTCGACAGGTGATGGTGGTGGTGGATGTCGGCAGGTGGTGGCCGGTGAGGTTCTTGGTGGTGATGACTGGTTATGTGGTTATGGAGAGAGAGCAAAGAGAGAAACTAGAGAGAGGAGATGGTGCATCTTTGTGTTATATATGTATAATAATAATATAATAAAATATCTTTTTAGGTTGGATGGGAAAGACTAAAATGCCCCATATTTTATACTTGAAATTACCAAAAATACCCTTTCAATTAACATGCAATATGGATGGAGTTAGAGGTGGGGAGTGAAATCATGAAAGGCTTCAAAGATCAGGGAGTAAAATGGCTATTTTTAAAGGTTTGGGGCAAAACCGTTAAAGTGACCAAACCACAGGGAGCAAAACGGAAGTTTACTCAAATTAAAATTATTTCGTATTATACGGATGAACAAACCTTTAATAAGTTTTATGCAAGGAACAAGATCCATTGCTTTCCCAAACACACAAGCGGGCTCATTTTGAATGGAGGGTGTGGGGTTGTTCACAAAGCTTGTGGCTCGTAACTCGCTCGAAAGAAGTTCGAGAAAAACTAGCTAAAAAAAACTCAAATTGAGATGACGTGAGCCAAGCAGGCTCATTTTGTAACCGAGCCGAGCTCGAGCTAAGCTCGGTTCGGATCATGGCTCGGCTTGTTGGCTCATTCTTAGGCTTGTTTAACTTCAAGCTAGAGCTCGAGCTGAGCCACCTCAATTAATTTCAAGCTTGAGCTCGATCCCACCCTGGCTCGACTCGTAGGACATGGGGCAAAATTGTTAATAATAAAAGAAAAATAAAAAAATCTACCAATCAACAACCTCCTACGACAAACCATCAATCAAATCACCCCAAGTCACCCCCACACCGGTGAGGTTTCCCCTGCTCCTCCCCCATGCCAACCCACGGGCCGGTGTGCCCGCCGTGGAGGGGCTTCCACACCATTTTTAAGCCTCCCACACCACATAGCATAAGAGTAAGAGCACTCAGTTTTCTCTTCAGATCTTCACAATGAATGTTGTTTAGACAAGTAGAGAGAATCTCCCCAATTTGTTCCATTTCACAAAATATGCGAGTGAACTCTTTTCAGTTATCAAACACTTCCTATATCTTGTATTCTTGATCTATTCCACAAAAGATTAAATGCAGAAAAAAAAAATACTGATACTCATGCATATTTGGCAGTGCAACTACTCTTCTTTAAGTTGCACTATATTAGACAAACACTAATTCTCATAAAATTTAAATTAAGGAACCATGCTTGTAAGACATCAATCCAACCTACTCTACTTCAACACATCCCGATTTGAATCTATACTATATATATGTTATATATGGTATAAGAAAAAGTTTACTATAACATTTTTATGCAAAAAGGTATTGCATTAATTGATGATATTAATCACAATGAAGAGTATGCCACTTATGACCAAATTGTCAAAAAAGCATAACTATATTTGCCCATAATTCCAAGCATAATTCAAAACACCAACTTTATATCCTACAAAGAGACATGAAGTATTAGGCATAAAGGGTCCCTTCCCCTCTATTCCTATAATGATAACAAAATATCTAGAACTTGATTTCCATGACCTAACTCTATCATTGGATCCATCTTTCTTCAACTTTGCAACCTACAAAACACTTACTCATCCTCCCTTTTTTCCTCAAAAGGTCAGGATGTAATGAATTATGAAAACACCTTTAATTAAATCTTTATGTTATTTTTTTTTATATTATATATAAAAAATGATGATATTTATGCTTGAAAATCCGTTGTTCGAAGATCACGTAGATGTTGCAAGATTTCTTGAAGAAGTTCCATCCCTTTCTCGCCTTTATTCAATGATCCGATACAGTGTTTTAAAAACTCTCTATCGGCTTCCAAAGCTTGTAACCTTTCATAAACTTGATCAACTTCATCCATGAGGTCCATTCTCGTTTTCTCGTTTTCCAACTCATTGGAATGATACCCGTTTGATTTTGTCACCGTGTCGTTGGAATGGAATCCGTTTGACTTTGTCACCATGTCATCGGAATGGAATCCATTTTCCTCGACGAGATCTTCAATAGGTCTTACGTCTGCAAAGTGTTGATCCTCTTCATCACTCAAAGCGAAAAGCTTCTCTTCTAGAGCCTTAATTTGTTCAAAAATCAATAACCTTTCTTCTTCAAAGTCCGCTAATGATGTATCAAGCTCGAGAACACCGCTGTCAGGGACATTCCCATTCCATTTGTGGGTCGTTTCAATTGCCATTCCATTCCCATCCTCTGAATGACTACAAGAAACCGAAGTCGAACATGTCCCATTTTTCAAGCTACCTTGTGAAAACTGCATTCGCTCCTTCGCTTCATAATCTGCAACCTTTTTCTTGTACACTTCCAATTCCTTTTCCTTCTTAATCATAAGTTCATTCAAGAGTTGTAAAGCTTCTTGATCGTATTCCGACTGTTCTTCCATCATTCTTTGATACTGTAATGCCTCCATTTGCATTGCCGCTTTCTCTTCTTGAAGCCGAGTGATCATTGCCATTGTCTCGCTGGCTGCAATCGCGGACGCGCTTCTCTCCTCCTCTAATTCGGCTTTCAAAACACGCAAAGCCGATTTTAGCTTCTCTGTAGTGTTAACCGGATCTCCACCTTCCATTTCACTCATCAAACTACCATCTAACGACTCTTCGCCCCTTGATCCCTTCCGATCAAACATAAAAAACTTCTTAACCGAAACAGGTGTATCGGGTATCTTCTCTTCTTCGATCTCACCAACGATTCCACTCAAGTTCTTCATTTCAAGACCTTATGGAAACAAAAGATTACCGATATTAGTAAGTGAAAGTACATCTGAAAATAAGGAAACAGATATACAATACAAATACAAACATACACCAAATCAAATAATAATACTAATCCCAATATTTCAGCCGATATACTCGACTGAATATATTATCACTAAGAGTAAGAAATCAAGACATAACAATTCAGGAACTCGCATTGCAAGAACAGAAATTTTTTACCATTTTCAATAATAACTGAAGGTCCTTCAACACATGAAACCTCTAATTCTTCATCAACTGTAAATGTAAACATGATTTAAACAAAATAAATCAACAAGAAACTGAAAATAAAATTTTACAAGATAAACATTACCCAAATGAGTTTTCGGATCCAATGTCTTTGTCTCTATACTTTCTTGAAGTTCTTCGGTATTAACTAAACAAGCTGGAGTTTCTTCAACAAAGGCGGATTTTTCGACAAATTCACTAACTTTTGCATGAAAAACAAGAGAATTCTCAGTTTCTTCCAACTCCATGGATTCAAGGCCTGATGTCTGATGTTCTTGAATCACATGATCTTTATCATAATCTTCAAAATCATGATCTTGATCAGCTTCAGAAATGTTTTGACTTTCCTCAGTAGATGAATCAACCAATTCTATGGGGACCAGCTGATTACCACTATAATCAAAGAAGAATTCAAGATGCTGTGGAAGAAAATCCGAAGTCGAATCTCCCCTTGAATCAAACTTATTCACACATGTCTCCCTTTCGAAACAATTTATCCGAATTTTCGGACTTTCTCCTATCAAAGCTGACCCGATTTCATCATCTGAACATGTTTGTTTTTCAACCAAATCCATCTTTCTAGAAGACTCCAATACATTATGCTTATTAAACTTCAACCCACAACAAGAACACTTCAACTTCTGTTCATGTTCATGTTCATCATCATTCTGTTTCTCATTCGATTGGAAATCCAGATGACATGAAAAACATTCATCACAAAGATCCTTAATCTCTGCTAACTTTTTATGATTTGGACAGAAGCCCAAAGTGGACACCTCTTTGGAATGAAACTCACAGAGAAGATCTCGGTGCAAGTTGATGTTTTCGGGTTCGAAGAATCGATGAAGTGTCGAACACCAGAAGCAGGGTGTTTTCAAGGAAAAAAACTGAGAAAACTTGATGATCAAGAAAGAAAAGAGTGAGTTGAGAAGGAGAAGAAGTATGAGTGTCCATTCAAGAACATCATAGATAAGCATAAGTGTGATTTTATTTGTGTTTTTGTGTATCATAGCAGCCATTGTTGTTGCTAATTTGCTATTGATATTTGGTTATTTACAGATGAATGAGAAAGAGAAGTGGAAAAGTGGAATGAAGTTTGGTGGGAACTGGGAAGTTGTAGTCAGAAAAAGGGGATACTTTAGAAATATGAATGGAAAATTTTAATATATGAGGTGGAAAATGGAGACAGAAAAAAGTGTAGGGACCTTTTGGAAATAATAGTGTTATATTTTATGTGTGTTGATTTGTTCTTTGATTTAAGATTCTCTGTGCTTCCCTGGAATTTGGTTAAAGTGGAGGGCCCAATAAACCACAAGAAAACTTGGTGGAACCCACATAAGCTCACAAGGTAAGGAGTGAGGACCCACTAAAGATACTACACCTATGGAATAAGGATTAATATAAAGATGTATAATATATAGCCTTTTGATTTTATAGATAAAAGTATTAATTATTAAAAATATTGCAATATTTAAACTAGGTAGCATGCAGTTTTTTTTTTCTAGTTTGAACATCAAACAGTACATAGATTAAAAAAAACAAAAAAAAAAAAACTCTAATATCTTGGCTGGTTCCAAACCGTAAAACGAATCATGAAACCCAGTTTTTAAATCCGTAAGGCGTAAACTGAACCACTGCACCCGTAACCAGCCGAAACTTTGTTTGGATCTTTGAAAACTATTTGTTTTTTTGGTAGAAGAGCTATTGAAATAAGTAAAGACCGCTACCGCTACCATCACTACCCCTCCACAGTTAGCTATCACCGCCAACGGTCCAACACACCGTTGTTGAACCAACACATCAGTTTTCTCTTGTGTCGCTCCTCACATTGCCTAAGTTTTCAGGTTATTTTTGTTTGATTTTTCTAAGAAGGTTTCATTATCTTTTTTTGAATTTGATTATGAGTTCACATTTTTTAGGGTTTGAATCTTGATGCCACATGAAGCCGCCTGAAATCAGCGCCTCCTCCATCCTTGCCAGCCGAGGCAGTATCAATTATCAATCAAAGCTTCATAAATATCTTCAGACAGGGGCGGATGTAGCATATAGTAAGGGGTGGGGTCCGCTACGGCTTGGCGTTCCGGCGGTAGTGTAAAATTAGTGTAAATTTTGGAAAAATTTGACGTTTTTTCGATTTCGTTACCGCTTATTTATAAAACGTTCCGGCTTGGCACGAATCCTAGATCCGCCACTGTCTTCAGATGTTCATTTGTTTTAGAATAGACATCAAGTTATATTTAGATAAACCTCTTGGAGTTATAAACAAACTTATACATTACTAATGAGTATGTTCTTTTCTCTTGCTACACTAGTCTATTTAGAAGTTTTCATACATCACTTGCAGTTTTTCATTCTTTATAATTGATTTTACATAACAAAAACTATTCATTGTTATAAATATTTACTTAAAAGATATTTAGTATCTTGGGTTTCCAAATATTTTGATGGTGTGTCTATGACAATACAATTGTAATTTGATAATATAGGTGTTATTACATAAAGTTTAGTCTGATGTAATTGTTCTTTCCTAATAATAAACTAAAAATATTTTGATGCCTTTTTCAATTTACATTGTCATAAATCCTATTTCTTTGTTTGGGCACGGGACCAACAATAATAAACTAAAAATCTATAGTTGACGGAATTAAAAAGTTTATAAAAGGTTCATGGTTAGCAAAGAATCAGTCACAAAAGTTATAGCATAGCCATCCCTAATCCTCAGGTGCAACAAACTTTGTAGTAACATGAGCAGGGATATAAGCAGTCACAAGAGTTCCGGACCATTCGCTTCATTGCAAATATAGAAGCCTGGTTTTGGGTAATATTTTAAAAAAGCATGGTGACAATCACAACACTAAAATACCTAAATCACTACAAGAATAGCGGTAATATAGGAACAAAAGAATGTACCTGCTGTCATTTACTCTTTGGGTATCTGAAAAATATAGTAAAAATAATCTTGAATTTGGACACGAGGGGGCATAAAATATAGAACATACCTGAATTTGAAGACAATAAGGCCAAAGATGGCGTTTTTTGGGGCAGCTTCTCATAAACAAGACTGTTGAAGCGTGACTCAGACGAAGAAAAAATAGGTAATATCGAAGTACATTTTCTTTGAGGCATTTTATCAAACACTTGATCTGCATTCAACCTTACCAAGACTTGCTTAATTGAATAATCATATACAAAAAAGAACTAAATTGAATTCTTGTTAAAGAGGAAACCAGTTGACTTCCTCAAGTGCTTCGATCAGATGTCTGTCACCAGTCACCACGGTTGAACTCCGGTCTCCCAGGCTCCATCTTATTTCTTTTCACAAGCTCAACAGCCCAATACATTAAAATTAACTTTTTTGATAGAATGGCGCCAAAATGCCCAATTGCTTGGGCTAAAACCCATGTTTCTTTTTTCTTTGCTATTGGGCCGGTTACAAGGAGTATGTGCTTGAACAAAATAATTATTATGTTTACAAAAATACATTTGTGTATTCTGAAGGTAAATAAATAAAAATTTAAAAGTATGTGCTTGAACAAAATGGCATGTGATCATTAGGTGAGAATTTATATCCATAAAGTTCATACCGTAACTTTATTTAAATAACTTCTTATTTGGTTGTATGTACATGTAGTCAGGATTTTTTATAAACTTTATTAAGTGGATGGTGCCTGGGCCGATTACAAGGAGTATGGTGTGGATTTTTTGGTTGGTGGCTTAGTGAGATGTTGGCAAACTAGATAACCCGATTGGGCCACCTAGACCTGAATTGGTGAGTGGAAATGATGATGTGGACAATGGAATTGTTGTTGGTATCCTAATATTATTGAAGTATTAATATAGGTATACTACACACTTCTTATTTCTTAACTCGCATTAATTTGTATTCTTATGATTTATGAACAAAATGCCATCAAAATCACCAACAATTTTTGTTTCAGATATTACAATTTTCATAATATAATGTCATTTAAAAATCATAGAACTCTTCATATAATAGTTTAATTTCTTATTATTTTTGTAGTAAGACATGAAAACTATTATGCGATTATGAATTAGGCTACTCGGTGTGAGGCTCGTCCTCGGGGCGTCGAGGAGCGGCGACGGGCCTGTACACCGCCCCCCGGGTCGTCTCCGTCCTCTCTATCCTCCCATAGACGTTGAAGTCGGCCCTCACTTCTTTATCCAACACACACACAACTATACAACTATACATACATACATACATACATACATACATACATACATACATACATACATACATACATACATACATACATACATACATACATACATACATACATACATACATACATACATACATACATACATACATACATACATACATACATACATACATACATACATACATACATACATACATACATACATATAAAGGGGCTCATCCCCCACACCCCAGGCCCATCCCTTTAGGCTCATCCCCCACACCCCAGGCCCATCCCTTTAGGCTCATCTCCCACACCCGCTTACGTGGACGATTACATGGCAGATCATCTTTTAAGGACTACCCTCCTCCACACCCCATAGTCCTAGGTGCTTGGATCATGTACAAGACAGTTTTCAAGTATGAAACATACGTGAGAAGGATATGAGGACAAGTGTCATTGGCATGCAGGGTAATTTGGGCATTTCCGAGGTGAATATTTTCCTTCTTGATTTTCAAACGGCTGTAAATTTTTCATACGTTAATGTTTTTAAAATAAATTACATCGTATTAATAAGCATTTCATTCTCTTTAATTCGAGCAGCCTATTGCTGTAGTTTTCTTAAAAAAGTTACAGGATTTTGAATACTAATTAGTCCATTACGTGATTTTAAATACTCTGCACATGACTACGTGATTTTGAATTGTCATTACGTGATTACACATCAACATAAACCACTATGTGATTACATATTCAATATAAATTTGTTACTTTATTACACATTCAATATGATTTGTTATAACTGGTGTTATTTCAATTATGCTTATCACATGATTACACATTCAATAATAAAAACTTGATTGTTTATGATTTATTACGTGATTAAAATTTCTAAATACGACATTCTATTAAAATTTCTAATATTGGTCCATCCCCATCTTCATACTTATGCCCGCTATTCCTTTTAACAGAGGCTACAAATAGTGCCCCTAATGTCGGAGGCATGCATGCAGCTGGGGGCGTTGCCCGCACCATTGCGTCTTAATGTAAACTGATTAGCCAAGTGGCCAAGTAAGCCAACAATAAATTTACAGTAATTATTTTAGGGCTAATACATTTATTTATACAATACTTTTTTTTGCGTAATATAATTTAATATATTATTATATATCTTAAATATCAATGTCCTTGGGATTTCCCATCGATCCCTCAACTTTGAAAGTTTTCATATATTCATTTGACGATATAAATTAGACTTACTCTATGTTTCGCCTCTGTTACAACGTGCTACTCTATGTTTCGCCTCCGTTACAACGTGCTACGGGTAAAATTTTAACCCTTAATGTGACTTGTCTTTTGATTACACGTGCTATTTTACCTTTATACACGTTTTATGCTTTTTTATATGTTTCCTGTGTATGAGTCAGACCACATATAAATACATTATGATTATATAATATAAATTCGATTATCTTATATTTTAATTAGATAAGTCAAAACACACGTTTACAATCTATCCGTGCCGCATCGCACATAATCACTAGTTATAAATAAATGTATTAGCCCTAAAAGGGCAGTTATTACCAATCCAATTTAAGACATTTCATACAAATTATATAAAACTATGATGCGTTTGTGAATTACTTTTAAATTCTATTACACAAAAATCTAATCACATAGAAGTATATATATATATATATATATATATAAGTGTAGTAGCTTAAATACCCGTGTATGATATGAGTTGCATAAAAATATATTAAATAGTAGTTTTTTTCGAGCTCACAAATTCATCTAATCTTATAATTTTAAGCTAATCCATGATCCATCCAATACTCATGCCGTTTTAAAATCAACACCCATGACGTCTTTATTCCGATTGACGACTACAGCTATGTAGACTAACTAGGATACCACCATGCTAAATTTATTTAAAAAACAACACATCGTCAATTCGTCATATAAAAACCATTGATCCAATAGTTAACCCTTTACAGTTAACTCAACGAGTAGTAACTTTCAGAGTAAGCGATTTATTGAACCATGACTTCCACCTGCCAGAGCTCTTCCTCGTTATCTCCGCCACCTCTCTTGTTTTCTTGCATAACAAGAAGTTCCTCACTCCAAAAGATCCGATCATCTCACATGGATTCAGAGCTGCATGATCACAATTCAACCAAACACAATTATCACTGCATGATCCATACTAGGTTAGAAATGTTGTACACCACCATTGGGCACCAGTCACACGACCAACATGAGAGAGGTAAAACACATGTCCCAGAGCGGTGGTGGTTCCAGGGTTTGAATCTCAAACTAAACTAGGTTAAGAACCCGTGTATTACATGAGTTAGATAAATAGAAAACGTTAAATATTTTGTAACAAATATTTAGGTAATAATGTAATGATATTTTGTAATAAGATATGATTAATTATTTTAATTAATTAATTAAATAGAATAAGAATGGGTGAAACTAAAGAAGCTAAAAGATAATTTTATGCTGACTAAATTGTAAGGTGTGACGCAACCAGTTACTTAATTATTATTGAGTTAAATAAATATGGAAGTGGTAAGAATGTACCTTCGGTTCCGGCGATCGGAGTGTAAAGAAAGAAGTCAGTGCATTTGGTACCGAGAACCGGAAGACGACTTTCACGAGCATAGGACTTAAGAGCGGTCTCAATGACTGCAGCCACAGCAGCCTCCTCACTGACCACAAACCGAATCGGACCCGCGCTTCCCACAACGTTTATCATGATCAGAATTCGCTTGCCACCGTCTTTCAAGTCCACATTCTTTATCCTCTTGCACGGCAACATGGTAGTTAAATATTTCTCCAGCTATACAACAATGTAAAAAAATGGAGTAATCAGGATCCAGAACTCCTTGCAAAATCCAAAGGATAAAGCGGTGGAAAAGGATGAGAACATGAACTAGTGACACAAGATTTTTGGTGTCAATGAGTGGAATCTTCTCGGGGGTTTTGGAGAAGATTCTAAAGTAGATGTTGGGTGATTGATTAAGATTGGAGTGGTATATATAATGGATTTGCACATTCGCCTTTGTATAGCATAGTGGTATTTTAGGGGTAGGATAAGTCTTTGAGACCAATATATCTTGGGCTCGATTCTCACAAGGGGTTTTCTCTATAATTATTGGGTTTCTTCCTGAATTGGTAAATAAACATTATGCCTAGTGGAGATCGATATGATCGGATGGTTTTGCTGGTGATACGATGATACTCCAGTAATACGTTAGTGATCCAAATTTACCGTTTAAAATAAAAATAAAAATAAAAATATAATGGATGATATTTGCCGTTCCGGTTCTTTCGTAACACACTTGATAACGTTCGCTTCGTCTCTCTCTTAGTTGTCACAACCTCATAGTATTCACGTGCAACGTGGTATATCCAACTTAATTTTCTCATTCATATCATTGTCTTTTACCTATTTACTTCAATCTATACTTAAAGGACCAGTTGCCAATTTCTAGGTTTTTAATAATTTACTTTCTTAAACAATTAAGTTCGGTTGTTTAAAAATTAATGTTTTTTTACTTATTTAATATATATTCTTTTAAATTATTAAGGCCGCGTTACGACATAACAAAAGTAATACTGAAATGTTTTATTGGACCTGTGTGATGAAGGGGGAGTTGTAACTATGTTTTATGGCAGGACAGTTAAACCAAACAAAAAGCAGACGTAAAAACGTTCAACCACTAAGGCCAGTTGTGGCATGCTAACGCACAAAAATTAGATCGAGACCTAAAACATTGAAAAGAATAACTAAGTTGACTTAAGACCCGCGCGTTCCGACGAGGCCATTAAACAAAGAAAATAGACGTATAAACGTTGAACCACACTTTCGCTATAGCCGGTACTGGTTCGGTTACTAACATTTGTTATAGCTTCTGGTACAAAAAAAAAAAAAAAAACTCTATTGCGACATGGTGAGAAAACCATAAAGAAAAAAATAATGCACCAATATCGATGTTGTTTGAATGGCATCGGATGGATTCGTCCCGATAAATAACAAAAAACCAACTATATTTGACGTTGTTGGGATGTGTTTGTCCTGATAAATAACAAAAAAACCAACTATATTTGACGTTGTTGGAATTAAACTTATATCTAATCACAGATAATGAATACGCACGTAACAAGGATATGATTGAAATTTTATGAAACTTATATCTAATCACAGATAATGAATATGCACGTAACAAGGATATGATTGAAATTTTATGAAACATTATACTATATATTACTAAAATAATGAAAAACCAAAAGACAAATTTTCCCCTTACTAACCAAAACCAAAAGTTGGATAAGATAACAACAAGCAAAAAGCATACCCAGTAAATCCCACAAATAGCAAAACTACTTATAGGGTCTAGGGAGGGTGGGATGTAGGCAGACCTTGCCTCTATCCATAGGGATAGAGAGGCTGCTTCCAGAGAGACCATCGGCTCGAAAACGAACAACAAACCAACACACCAAGTCAAAGAATATACAAATAAGAAGTCCCCCATACCAAGAAATTGACCCGAGTTGACACAGTATAATATAAATCATGTATAATAGCATGCATACAACATCATTTGGGCATAAACACAAGAAGGCAATCACCGGAAAAGTCCCTTAAAGACTAGGAAAAACCTACCTCCTTAAGATACACCTAAGACCTTACTGTAGTATCTTCTAGAAGTCCTTAACCCTAATCCTATGCCTCCACGCAGTCCAATCTTGGACCATGTCCTCAGAAAGATGCAACTCTACTAAATCATGCCTAATCTGCTCATCCCATGTCAGTTTGGGTCTGCCTCTTCCTCTCCTCCCCTCGACAGTAAGAGTTTCCACTACTCTAACTGGTGCCGTCGTTTCCCTCCGCTTCACATGCCCAAACCATCTCAATCTCCCCTCCTTAATCTTCTCCGATATACTAGCCACTCCTAATCTTTCCCTAAAAACCTCATTTCTTATCCGGTCTAACCTCGTTTGTCCACACATCCACCTCAGCATCCTCATCTCTGCTACCTCCATCTTGCGCACTTGTGTCTTCTTGATAGCCCAACAGTCTGTTCCATATAGCATAGCGGGTCTGACTGCTACCCTGTAAAATTTCCCCTTTAATTTAGTTGGGAACCTCATATCGCACAATACCCCACTGGCTGCCCTCCATCTACACCAGCCAGCCTGTATGCGATGGGTTACATCGCTATCTATGTCACCATCTCTTTGTACAAACGACCCCAGATACTTAAACCTAGTTACCTGCGGGACCAATTGATCCTCAATGGTGATTTGGGTGTCATCGTCCTCGGCTACACCACTGAAATCACAGTGTAGATACTCAGTCTTAGATCGACTAATCCTTAGGCCCTTGCTCTCTAAGGCTACTCTCCACTCCTCTACCCTGGCGTTCAGGCACTGTTTAGTCTCTGCAATCAACACAATATCGTCTGCAAAAAGCATGCACCACGGAACAGTCTTCTGAATCAACTTGGACAACTCATCCAAGACAACCACAAAAAGAAAAGGGCTCAACGCAGACCCCTGGTGGAGTCCTACCTCGACAGGAAAGAAGTTTGTATCTCTTACAGGCGCGCGGACACAAGTTTCCGTTCTATCGTATGTATCCTTAATTATTTCTATATATTTCCCCGGTAGCCCTCGACGCTCCAAACTATCCCAAATCAGTTGTCTTGGGACAGTGTCATATCCCAAAAGTTGGATAAGATGAGAGATCAAAATTGTAAGTACTCTTTAAATATCCAAAATCAAAAGACAATTTTGTCCCCTTACTAACTTCGTTAAATTGTTGTATCATAAGAATAAAATGTTGTAATTAATTAAATTTTGTTGATATTCTTTCCAAATGCATTATAATATATATTTCTATACTTGTAACTGATATGCATAGAGGATAAAAATCATTACAGAACACTAATAATTGTGAGAACAAAAAAATCAACTTTATATTACTAAATTTTAGTATTTAATATTTTTAAAATTTTATGATTCTTAATTCAAATGTATATTATATATACATAAAAAACCATATATTTTTAACTTCTCATAGCCTGCATATATACATTTAGGTAATTTAACCTACACATAACCGACATATATATGTGTAGGTTAGAAACTGGAATTTTTTCGTACTTTGTTTTGAATTATAGTGTAAGAAACAATAAATCTAACATTTGTAACATTTTTGTTTACTCTATAAGTTTTTAGGATTGAAAAAAATAGGTGACTTATTTTGTTCTGAATGTTCTCGCAATATTTAGTGTTCTGAATAGAAACTTCCGATGCATTGATATGTTATACTCATGTATAAGAAATATATTTACACTGAAATATTTGTTTTTTAGGTTGCATTTGCAAGAGAATATATTATTAGTTAAGCATGTAGAAACAAACAAAAAAAAATGATCATAGAAAGCATGGATACATATTTAAGAGAATATATTATTAGTTAAGCATTATATTATACTACATATACGTTAAGCATGTAGAAACAAACAAAAAAAAATGATCATAGAAAGCATGGAGACATATTTAAGAGCATATATTATTAGTTAAGCATTATATTATACTACATATACAATTACAAGTTGAGAGAATAGTGCCAGTCAGCTGCCTGACACTCCCCCGTTGGACCAATTTTTTTTTAATTTAATTTTATTCCTAGTTTAAAATTACGCTTTCGTTCTTCGTTTAAAAATACGTTTTTGCCCCCAGCTCAAAATAAAATTATAATTTTGCCCCTAGCTCAAAGTTACGCTTTTGCCCTTGGTTCAAAAACTCATTTTTAATTTTGTTCTCAGTTTAAAATTACGGTTTCACCCTTCGTTTTGGTTTCGCCCTTCGTTTAAAATTACGGTTTTGCCCCCAGTTCCAAATAAAATGTTGGTTTTCCCTCTACCTTAAAATTACGATTCTGCCCTCAGCTCAAAATTACATTTTTGCCCACAGTTCAAAATACCCCCACCCCCAAGCTCAAAATTATACTTTTGCTCTCAGTTTAAAATTATGATTTCGCCTCCAGCTCAAAATATAATTACGATTTTGCCCTCTATACAGACATACATGTTATGAAAGAGAAACATTCGGTTTATTGCCCCGCAACGCGGGCGGGGAAAAACTAGTGTAGAAACAAAAAAAATATCATAGAAAGCATGGAGACATATTTGTAAATGTAAATATTTTGTGTATATAAATTAAATGAAAAGTATTTGTAAATTAAAATATTTGGTTTTTACCTAATTGGTTCATTTATAGTCGGTTGCTCCAAATAATTAATAGGTTGCATGTAAATTTAATAATATTTTATTTTATTATAAATAATAATAGTATATTTTTTCTTTTATTAAAATCTATTTAAACTGGTTTTATACAACGATGTGTATATATATATATATTTAAATAATAGAAATTATGTTTGGAGGATTACCAATTACGGGGAAGGATCCACTAAAAAGTGGATTTTGCCTAACTAGCCTAAAAAGGAATCTTAACCATTCATTTTTCAAATCAATGGTTAAGATGAAAGGGTAGGAGAAAGGAGAAGTGCAAGGGTATCTTGGGAAAAAATCCTATTTATGGACTTTCTCTCTGCACATGCAAATCACATGCATATTCCACCATCATTTTTTAAACGTTCATAACTTTTTTATACGACATTATTTTTTCATAAAAATTTCACCGTAAAATCGAGCGTCTTTTTATCTTTAATTTGAGTACCATATTGCTATATAAAATATGAAAACTAAAAAAACCCACTTAAATGTGTTGTATTTCTATGTTATATAACATTTTTTGTGCTGAATTTTTGTACTATATTTTTATGCTAAATTTTTTGTGCTGAATTTTTTTGTCTTAAATTTTTTTTCTTCAATTTTTTTGTGCTAAATTTTTTTGTACTACATTTTTTTTGCTAAATTTTTTCGTGCTATATTTCTTTGTACTAGATTTTTTTGTGCTATATTTTTTTGTACTACATTTTTTGTGCTAGATTTTTTGTGCTAGATTTTTTTGTACTAGATTTTTTTTTATATTTTTTAAAAACAAAAGAGGTGCCACATGTCATTTTCACTCATATTTATAAAGACCAAAATGCCCTTCATTCCTACTTATTAAGAGTGCCACATGTCATCATCACAATCCTTCTTATGCTACTTAGGCAAAATCCACTTTTTAGTGGATCCTTCCCCTACCAATTACAACTATTGACGGACCGCTAATTTTAGACATTCAACCGTGATTAACCATGTTTTCTAAAACGGTTAGGGATGACAATCGAATTCGAACCTGATGGGTAAACATAAAACCCGACATATTTGAGACAGGTTTGGGGTCGGGTAATCTGGTCTGGGACGGGTTTGGGATTAGTTTTTTCTTTCGTGGGTTTGGGATTTGATGATATACCCGTTTACCCGGCCCGGTTACCCGGTAAGTTTACCTGTTAACCCGATTATATACCAAATAAAATTTGTTTTATTTCCTTAAATATATATATATAATATCCATTTTTTTTATTAAGTTAACTAAAAGTCACTGAATGGCATACGCGCTCTTTTTGTAATCTTTTGGTGTAACTATTACGGAACATCTAGATGTCAATTTGTTATCTTGTGCTAACTATCGCCAAAAATTGGCATACACTATTTTTGTGATCTACGCATTCGAGTATTTTTTATACATTCTCCTATGTATTAATAAACGAACTGAATGAGCAGTACCAAAGGGCATTTTAGGGATTTCATGCCAAACATGTCAGCATCTATAGTCTCCATCGCTTCCCATCCGGAGTAACCAGAGTAAGAGAGAGAGACAGATTCGAGGTTGAGAGAGAGCAGAGCCGTGGTCTCCCGCTGGCCACCCTCTTGGCGGTGGTGATGGTCGGGTGGTTTTGCTGCAGCAAACGGTAGAACTTCAGGTTTCGTACGACGGTACAAAACTCCAAAGACGGCTGACGGTACAGGACTTCAAAGGTCGTGGAAAGAGATGATTCTAGGATTCCGACAGTAACCTTTTGTGTAGATCAGAGGTTGCATGCATGTGAAGATCCGACAACATCAGGCTTCCGGTAGCGGTGACGGTGACGTGGGAAGGTGATAACAGAGAGTAAGGTGTGTGTGTGTTGTGTGAGAGAAAGGTTATGATGAAGAGAAAATATTTGCGATTTAAAAGTGCTGGGGACGGTATTTATGGTGGTGGTCACCGGAAGCTATCAATCAGTGACATTTTACAGTAAGCTGGTCGGAGTCAAAGTCAACGAATAGATAATCAACAGTAGTTTGCGTCTTCATCTACCGATGTGGTTGTCACATTTGGTATACCGGAAATTGCCGTTCGTTAACCGGCGTTGATTTCCTTTGATAGAAAAAAATAACATTGATTATAGAGAGGGCAAGCATTTGTTGGGTTTTGAGTATTTTGAGTAGAGAGATGACAAAATGCCAGCTAATGTGTGACTTTTGAGGAGATTTTAGACTGTAGCAATTATACTTTTGCTTTACACTACAGGTAATTATTCAAAATTTTTAACTTTTTACCATCATTTTTATTATAGATAAAACTATTATTTATCTATTCAATTTGTTTCTCTTTGCAAATCACAGTGTAGTTTACTATTGTTTTTAATTTTTTTAGATTGGTCAATTTGTTTCAAATAGAATGTGAAAAATCTATATATGAAATAGAGGTTTAGTATAAAGTTAGGGAACAAAATAGAGTTTTTTTTTATTTTTTTTATTTTTTTTTATTTTATCAACTTCTCACTTCTCTTAATGTATATGATGCATGTTGGGTTATGTGATGAGTGTTCGTAAAGGTTTTGATTTTGTTTTATAAAGATTCGAGAACAATGTTCTGAAAGTTTTGCGCGTCGCAACCGTACTGCGTACATGTAATCAAACCGAGAAATATTCGGTTTAGTCGTTTAGCGCGCCGCAACGCGGGCGGGGCGGGCATAAAACTAGTTATAGTTAATTAATGTATTTTAATAGTGATAAAGCTAAATATAATTGATTAGTGGTTACCCGATACATACCCGACGGGTGATGCCCGTGTATACCCAATGGGTCATTTTTTAGGAGTAAGTTACAAAACTCGTCCTTTATGTTTGTATTGGATTGCAAAGTATGTCAATTGTCTTCAATAATTACTGAAAACGTACTTCATGTTTGCAAACCTTTGCAGGTCACGTCCTTTGGCCCTAACCCCGTTTGTTTTTAATGTTAAATCTGACCACATGAGGATATTTTGGTCATTTTATCATATTTACTCAAATTAATAAACATAAAAATAATACATAAAACAATTTAAAAAAAATAAATTTAGATAACATAAACCACCCACCCAGCCACCTTCTTCTTCTTCTTCTTCTTCTTCTTCTCTTTCTCTAACTTTTTCCCCACCAACCACCACCTCCAACCACCACCACAACCAGAACCAGACCCTTCATCACCATCAACACCACCACCAAATCAGACAATCACCACACCATAAGAACCCATCACAACAACAATCCGACAACCACCGCAAGAACCCATCAATTCCACCCTTTTCGTCATCTGTAAACTCGCAAGAAATTCACTCTAAGAAAACCCTCACAAGAACCATTGCAACCCTTCGTCATCCCGGATTCCCCATATCCTTTTTCAGAACCAGTTTTTTGACCCATGCCTCTATACGCTTTTGCAACATTTTTGGGTACTTGCCTGAGCCTTGAAGAACACCCAATATGGGCATAGGAGGAAACACGATACTAGGATTCGAATGAACATGGGAATTGGGCTTGATTAGGTTTTTCCACCAATAGTTTTGGCAATGGATTGGCCGAATTTAGTACCTTTCCAAAATTAGGGTTCGTATTGGGGGTGGCGCCTTGTGAAAGCTCCTGATTATGAAGAATGATGGTTATGGAGGTTGTTGGTAAGAGTTAAGAATAAGTCAAATTTGTTAGGGGTGGCGGCGGCTAGGAGAGATGGAGCCTTTAGAGAGATAGATAGAGAGAGATAATGTATTTTTAGAGAGAGAAAGGTAGGGTGGGGTGGGTGGGTTTTATTTGTTTTCTAAATCTAAAATTATTATTGTATTAGGACACGAAAAGACAATAATACCCTCGCATAGTGTCCATGTGACATGATTAAATGGAAAAAATTAACTGGGTTAGGGTCAAAGGAAGTGACCTGCCAAAAAAAAGGGTTTGCAAACATCAAATACGTTTTCTGTAATTATTGAAGGCAAATGATATACTTTGAAATCTGGTACGACCATAAAGGATGAGTTTGGTAATTGACTTTGTTTTTAGATTAACAGGTTTACCCAAAACCCGCGGGTATACCCAATACCCGACATGTATTTACCTGATAGAAACTTGATGGGTTTTGGGTAGGGTTGTCCAAAAAACTCGCGGTTCGGAGCTCGCTCGGATTTAGCTCAGAAAAAGCTCGCTCGATATGGCTCGATTAGAAAGTGAACCTAGCTCGGCTCGGCTCGTGACGAGCCAAATTGGCTCGGTTTGGCTCGCTTGGTAGCTCGGCTCGGCTTAGCTCGAATTATTTACTTATAATATATTTTATTTTTATATACATATAATATATTACAAAAAAGTGATTATTATTTACATGTATTTAGGCTTGTAGTTTGATATCTATGACATATTTAAAGGTTGATTGCTGTGCTAATGAACAAATACTGTATTTACTTGAAATATAAAACTTATTTTGCATTGTTGAACGTGATTTTGGCTTGTAATGTATTAGGTTAAACTTTTTTGAATATGTTTTTTTGAAGTATTGAATAATATTTTAGAATACTGAATTTTGAGAGCTATGTATTAATTTTTATTTTAAAATTGAGCCAAACCAAGCCGAACCAGCTCGGTTTAAAACCAAGTCGAGCCCGAGCTTAGATTTTCAGCTCGGTTTCAAATCCGAGCTGAGCCGAGCCAGCTCGGTTTATAATCGAGCCGAGCCCGAGTGTCACAACCCCCGACCCCTGCCTCGGGAGGCGGGCGGCCGCGGCCTACTCAGAGATGGTGGTATCGGTGTTTATCAAATTGGCAGCGGATCTAATACGTAACCGGGGGTTATGATACTTACATCGAGGCAGAACTTCGCTATTTTAGTGGGTATTATACCCGATATAATTTCTACACTTCAGAAATTGAGATATAATCGAGAGAAATGAACGACGAAAATGAACTGCCTGAGCTCCCATTTTATAGGGCTGCTTCGGCAGTCCCTCGCTCCCCGCGTAAGACGTACAAGGGGCTTACGCGCCCTGCGAGATAGGGGGTGTAGGCCCTAGCTTGGTCCGGTCATCAACTAGCTTCGACACGCGTGACGACACGTGGCAACTCCGAAGGAGGCCTGGTGGCTAGGCGCTCGCGGCCCGCGAGAGATCATAAATATTGATTTTTATTTAATTTTTATAAAAATAAAGGTATTTAGGGCCATTCCTCGTATACGGGGTGTATTTTAAGGCGTATATGGGTGTCATAAATATTTTAGGAGTGTCGGAAATATTTTAGGAGGGTTGTTATATCCTCCCCACCTTGTTTTAGAACTCGTCCTCGAGTTCTACTGGAACAGGTGTGGATATTTCCTCTGCATCTCTGATTCAAGCTCTCAAGTGTACTCTGGTCCTCTCTTGGAATCCCATTTTACTTTGACTAGAACTAATCTCTTGTGTTTGAGATTCTTGACTTTTATGTCTTCAATTTGTAGAGGTTTTTCTACAAACTTAAGCTTTTCATTTACCTCTATGTCTTTGAGAGGTACTACTAATGATTCATCGGCTAAACATTTTTTGAGATTACATACATGAAATACATCATGTATTCCTGCCATTTCCTCTGGCAGTTGTAGCTGATAAGCTATTGGTCCTATTCTTCTAATAATCTCAAAGGGTCCAACATACCTGGGGCTTAGCTTTCCACTTTTGATGAATCTTACCACTCATTTCCAAGGAGAAACCTTTAATAATACCTTGTCTCCTACTTGAAATTCCAATGGCTTTCGCCTGTTATCAGCATAACTCTTTTGTCGATCACGTGCTGCTTTCAGTCTTTCCTTGACTTGAATAATTTTGTCTGATGTTTCTTGTACTATCTCGGGTCCAGATAGTTGCTTTTCTCCAATTTCTGCCCAACAGATTGGAGTTCGACACTTTCGTCCATAAAGTGCTTCGAATGGCGCAGTATTAATACTGGTATGATAACTGTTATTGTAAGAAAATTCTATTAATGGTAGATGATCGTCCCAATATCATCCGAAATCAATTACATAAGCTCTAAGCATATCTTCCATTGTCTGAATTGTCCTTTCACTTTGTCCATCCCTTTGAGGATGATAAGCGGTGCTTAGATTTAGCTTGGTTCCCATTGCTTTTTGGAAACCAGTCAAAAAATGAGAGGTAAAACGGCTATCTTTATCAGAAACAATAGATAAAGGAATTCCATTTAATGAAACTATTTCATTTACATACAACTTGGCTAACTGTTCCATACTGAAAGTTTCCTTTATTGGTAAGAAATGAGCTGACTTGGTTAGCCTGTCAACAATCAGCCAGATTGTATCATTACCTTTTCTTGTCTTGGGTAATTTGGTAACAAAATCCATTGTTATCAATTCCCACTTCCACACCGGCATTTTTAACTGTTACAATAAACCTGAGGGTTTCTGATGTTCAGCTTTAACTTGTGAACAAGTTAGACACTTAGCAACATAAGCTGCTATATCCTTTTTCATTCCTATTGATCGGTACATTTTAAGTACACTCTATTTCATTTTAATTATAATAAAATTGTATCGATTTTGTTACAAAAGATATCACTTTGATCAGTTTCTATATTTTGTTGGTTAAATAAAAAAAGAGCTATATCTATAATAAGTGATAATTAAAATATAAAACAAATAAAGAAAAAAAAAGAAAATAATGTTAGTTTAGTCAACACACAAATTAATTAAATAGTAATTAGTGTGAATCGTTTTCTTATGCTAATGTAATTTGAGAAGTGTTATTATATGAATTAATGTCATTTAATGGTTGCAGATGCAGTTAAGTAAAACTAAATTGAAATGGCAAAAGTCTTGAAGAAAATCATGGCCTACATAGAAATAAATATAAATTATAATGATGGGCTATGGACTACAACTTACTGGGCTCGTGACACATTACTTGGACTAATGGATGTGCAATTAATAAGAAGAAACATTAGGGGGCCCATTGGTGGACAACAACTTTGTTGACTGTCATGACATTCGAAAAAAGAAAGAAAAGAAAATAACGTGCATTATTTTTGAGGGTGAACCCATAGGAGGCAGTAACCCTTTGGCTACTTTTGAACGCAAGTCAAGGAGGGAGCACATGATTTTTTGTGATTGGTGTTATTGTGAGACGCGATGAGTATACGAGGCTAGTCTCTTCGGTTTCACCCTAGTGTAGATTTTTGTAAGATTTTCTAGGGTTTATGCATTTGTATTTTGATTTGATTTTTGTGACAAATTGTTTAGTACTTGAAACCTTTGATAATTGTCTTGCATTTGTTTCGAATTCGTAAATTGTCGAGTGATGATAAAATTTGACTTTGCGAAATGGTTATGTGCAATTATGCCTTATCTTAGGTTAGGATTTACATGTCCGAGGTAATGAAGTGCATTGCGGTCCGTTGTCTATGACGTTAATAACAATTGGCACCTAAGCTTCGTGATAGAAATCCGTTAATCACTATATGCAATTGAATCAAGTTAAAACATGTAGGAACCCTAGGTCTTTCAATTATCTAACCAGGTGTGATTCGTAGTCCCAATTCTTGTTTTCAATTAAGTAAATTAGTTTTGCAATCTTAGTTAGTAAACAATTGTTTTAGATAACAGTCATTTGTCGGTTCACTCCGATTTCTTTTCAAACCAAATAAACAAAGAAAATTAGCAATCTTCATAATCACTTTGTACATTTTTGTAAATAGTCTAACTAATCGAACAGGTCGTGCGATACTGACCACATGCTCTTCGTGGATACGATACCCGACTTACCCTAGCTACCTAGGTTTAATTGGGTTTTTGACTGATCGGGATGACACGGTCACGTCACATATCCACCAGAAATTCTTTCTTAAGGCTTGGTACATTTTATCACTTCTGGGGTGTATCGTATATTTAGACTTATGAGCTTCTTCTAATATTCGGTGGCGTAGGTTTCCTCGTTTAGGTATCCAAATCCTTTCCTTATGGAATCTCCAAATTCCATCTGTTCCTTGTTCTAATTCCTTAATCATTCCTTTTGATTTTTCAGTATCATTCTTGATTACTGATTCCTGGTATTCTCTAATCTGTTCATTTAAATCTATCTGCAGATTTAATTTAAGAGAACGTACCCTTTTTAGCTTTTCATGGTACTTTCGACTTAAGGCATCAATAACTACATTAGCCTTTCCTGCATGATACTGGATATTACAATCGTAATTACTAAGAATTTCCATCCAGCGCTTTTGTCTCATATTTAACTCTTTTTGCCCAAAAACATATCTTAAACTCTTATGATCAGTGAAAATGGTAAACTTACTACCATAAAGGTAATGTCTCAAAATCTTAAGGGCAAAAATTATGACTCCTAACTCCAAATCATGGGTTGTATAATTCTCTTCATGATTCTTAAGTTGTCTAGAGGCATAGGCTATAACCTTTTGACGTTGCATCAATACACATCCATATCCTAACTTAGAAGCATCACAATAGACTACAAAGTCTTCTGTTCCTTCTGGTAACGCTAGTATGGGTGCGTTGATTAATCTTTGCTTAATAATTCTAAAGGCTTCTTCTTGTTTTGGTCCCCATTCAAACTTAACAGATTTACAGGTTAGCTTAGTTAAGGGAATGGCTATTCTAGAAAAATCTCGGATAAACCGTCTATAATAACCGGCCATTCCTAGAAAACTTCTAACCTCTGTTGGTGATTCAGGGGTTTTCCATTTAGTAATTGCCTCGATCATTGTGGGATCTACATGAATTCCTTCATGATTAACTAAATGTCCAAGAAACTGCACCTCTTCTAACCAAAATTCACACTTTGAGAATTTAACGTAAAGCTTTTCTGTTCTTAATAAACTTAGGAGTGCATGCAGATGCGCTGCATGTTCCTCTTTACTCTTAGAGTAAATGAGAATATCATCTATAAAGACAATTATGAATTTATCCAAATATGGCTTACTTATTCGGTTTATCATGTCCATAAATGCGGCTGGGGCATTGGTTAAACCAAATGGCATGACGGTAAATTCATAATGGCCATACCTTGTCCTGAAAGCGGTCTTAGGAATGTCCTCTTCCTGTACCTTTAATTGATGATATCCTGAGCGTAAGTCGAACTTAGAAAAGAATCGAGCCCCTTGCAGTTGATCAAACAAATCATCGATTCTCGGTAATGGGTACCGATTTTTAATCGTGACTTTATTCAATTCTCGGTAATCAATGCACATACGCATTGACCCGCCTTTCTTTTTGACGAATAAGATCGGTGCTCTCCATGGCGATGAGCTTGGCTGTATGAATCCTTTCTCCAACAATTCGTCTAATTGCTTCTTTAGCTCTTGCATTTCTGTTGGTGCCAAACGGTAAGGTGCCTTGGCAATCGGTGCTGTTCCTGGTAGTAGATGAATTCTGAACTCGACTTCTCTGTCTGGCGGTAATCCTGGTAGTTCTTCTGGAAATACGTCTGAAAATTGGGATACTACAGGAATATCCTTCAATTCTTTTCCTTTAGTGTTAATGATTATGGAAATCATATACACTAATGACCCTTTTCGTGCACAGCTTGCTGTTTTCATTACAGAAAAGAATTTCGTGGATCTAGATGGCTTATCTCCTTTAATTGTGATATTTTCAACTTTTGGTGAATTTACTTGGATTGACTATTGATCACATAGAATACTGGCTTTATTGGCTATTAACCAATCTATTCCTAATACAATATCAAATCCTGCCAGATTCATTGGGTAAAGATTTGCAGTAAACTTTTGATTTAAAAATTCTATTCTTGCTCCCTGCAAGATTTCAGTAATCTTAATGGATTCTCCATTTGCTGTTTCTACTAGACATTCTTGTTGAAGTTTAGTTAATAGTTGATTGAGAAGTTTGCAAAAATGAAGTATTAAGAAAACTTTGGTTCGCACCAGATCCAAATAATACCAAAAACATCATTAACTAAAAACGTACCGACAATCACGTTCGGAATCATTTTGGCTTCTTCTGCAGTCAGAACAAATACTCTAGCATTTTTAGTAGTCTTGTTGTTCATGGATGGAGCTAGTTTAAGACAATTTGGCTTGATATGACCTTTTTCTCCACAATTGAAGCATACCTCATTACTTGGTTTCTTTCTACAATCTGGGGTTCGGCACTTTCGGCAACATTGATACTTGTGTGATAACTATTATTATAAGAAAATTCTATTATGGGTAAGTGATCGTCCCAATTACCTCCGAAATCAATTACACAAGCTCTAAGCATGTCCTCCATTGTCTGAATTGTCCTTTCGCTTTGACCGTCTGTTTGAGGATGATAAGCTGTGCTTAGATTTAGCTTGGTTCCCATTGCCTTTTGGAAACTTGCCCAAAAATGAGAGGTAAAACGGCTATCTCTATCAGACACAATTGATAAAGGAATTCCATGAAGTGAAACTATTTCATTTACATATAGCTTGGCTAATTGTTCCGTACTGAAAGTTTCTTTCATTGGTAGAAAATGAGCTGACTTGGTTAGTCTATCTACAATCACCCAGATTGTATCATTACCTTTTCTTGTTTTGGGTAATTTGGTAACAAAATCCATTGTTATCAATTCCCATTTCCATACGGGCATTTCTAACTGTTGCAATAAACCTGAGGGTTTCTGATGTTCAGCTTTGACTTGTGAACAGGTTAAACATTTAGAGACATAAGCTGCTTTATCCTTTTTCATTCCTATCCACCAAATTTTTTTTCTTAAATCCTGATACATTTTATCACTTCCAGGATGAATCGTATATTTAGACTTATGGGCTTCTTCTAATATACGGTGGCGTAGGTTTCCTAATTTAGGTATCCACATTCTTTTCTTATGGAATCTCCAAATTCTATCGGTTCCTTGTTCTAATTCTTTAATCATTCCTTTTAATTTTTTAGTATCTTCCTTGATAACTGATTCTTGTGCTTCTTTTATCTGATCATTTAAATCTACTTGCAGATTTAATTTAAGAGAACGTACCCTTTTTGGCTTTTCATGATACTTCCGGCTTAAAGCATCAGCCACCACATTCGCTTTTCCTGCATGATACTGGATATTACAATCGTAATCACTAAGTATTTCCATCCAGCGTCTTTGCCTCATATTCAACTTTTTTTGCCCAAAAACATACCTTAAACTTTTATGATCGGTGAAAATGGTAAACTTACTACCATAAAGGTAATGTCTCCAAATCTTAAGGGCAAAAATTATAGCTCCTAATTCTAAATCATGGGTTGAGTAATTCTCTTCATGATTCTTAAGTTGTCTAGATGCGTAAGCTATAACCTTTTGGCGTTGCATTAACACACATCTATAACCTAACTTAGAAGCGTCACAATAGACTACAAAGTCTTCAGTTCCTTCTGGTAACGCTAGTATGGGTGCATGGGTTAATCTTTGCTTAAGAATTCTAAAGGCTTCTTCTTGTTTCGGTCCCCATTCAAACTTAACAGATTTATAGGTTAACTTAGTTAAGGGAATGACTATTCTAGAAAAATCTCGAATATATCTCCTATAGTAACTGGCCAATCCTAAGAAACTTCTAACCTCGGTTGGTGACTCAGGGGTTTTCCATTTGGTAATCACGTCGATCTTGGTGGGATCCACATGGATTCCTTCATGATCAACTAAGTGTCCAAGAAACTGTACCTGTTCTAACCAAAACTCGCACTTTGAAAACTTAGCATAAAGCTTTTCCTTTCTTAATAAACTTAGAAGTGCGTGCAAATGCTTTGCATGTTCTTCTTTACTCTTAGAGTAAATGAGAATATCATCTATGAAGACAATTATGAATTTATCCAAATATGGCTTACATATTCGGTTCATCATGTCCATAAATGCAGCTGAGGCATTGGTTAAACCAAATGGCATGACAGTAAATTCATAATGGCCATACCTTGTTCTGAATGCGGTCTTAGGAATGTCCTCTTCCTGTACCTTTAATTGATGATATCCTGATCTTAAATCGATTTTTGAGAAAAATCGAGCTCCTTGCAACTGATCGAACAGATCATCGATTCTCGGTAATGGGTACCGATTCTTAATCGTGACCTTGTTCAATTCACGGTAATCAATGCACATACGCATCGATCCGTCCTTCTTTTTAACGAATAAAATTGGTACTCCCCATGGCGATGAGCTTGGCTGTATAAATCCTTTTTCCAATAATTCGTCTAACTGTTTCTTCAGTTCTTGCATTTCTTCGGGTGCCAAACGGTAAGGTGCTTTGGCAATTGGTGCCATTCCTGGTAGCAGATGGATTCTGAATTCAACTTCTCTGTCCGGCGGTAGTCCTGGTAGCTCTTCTGGAAAGACATCTGAAAATTAGGATACTACTGGAATATCCTTTAGTTATTTTCCTTTAGTGTTAGTGATTATGGAAATCAAATACACTAAAGATCCTTTTCTTATATAACTTGCCGTTTTCATCACAGAGATGAATTTCGTGGATCTAGATGGCTTATCTCCTTTAATTGCGATCTTTTCACCCTTTGGTGAATTTACTTGAATTGACTTTTGATCACATAAAATACTGGCTTTATTGGCTATTAACCAATCCATTCCTAATACAATTTCAAATCCTGCCAGATTCATTGGGTAAAGGTTTGCCATAAACTTTTGATTTAAAAATTCTATTCTTGCTCCCTGCAAGATTTCAGAAATCCTAATGGTTTCCTTATTGGCTGTTTCTACTAAACAATCTTATGAGAGTTTAGTTAATGGTTGATTTAGGAGTTTGCAAAATGAAGTATTAATAAAACTTTGGTTTGTACCATAGTCAAATAATACTTTAGCAAAAACATCATTAACTAAAAACGTACCGGCTATCACTTCCGGAATCATCTTGGCTTCATCTGCAGTCAGAACAAATGCTCTAGCATTTTTAGTGTTCTTGTTGCCCATGGCTGGAACTAGTTTCGGACAGTTGGGCTTGATGTGACCTTTTTCTCCAAAGTTGAAGCACAGTCCATTACTAGATTACCTCCTGCAGTCTTCTTCCTTATGCCCTGGTGCCTTGCAGAAATTGCAGTAAGTGGAGCATTTTCCCGAATGCTTCTTCTTGCAGGCCTTGTAGTATAGTGCAGAGGTAGATCCTACGTTCCTACGGTTGGAATTTCCATAACGAAATTCCTGGGTAAGCCTCTGAGCTAGATTCCTTCTCTGGTCTTCTTCTTGCGTACGAACTAACTCATCTGTCAAGGTGTTTGCTAGTTCTACAACTTCTTCTATGGTTTGGGGTCTAGCTGCCTTGACTACATGTCTAATCTCCCCGATTAATCCCCAGATGTAACGGGAGATCAATACCGGTTCTGGTGATGCAAGGGTTGGCACTATTCTAGCATATTCAAAGAATGTAGTAGTATAACCCTTACTATCTACTCCAGTCATCCTAAGGTTTAGGAATTTATTTGCTATCTGTTCCTTTTCATTGGGAGGGCAGAATTTGCTTTCTACCATATTTTTAAATTCCTCCCATTCCATATTATAAACCCTATCACTTCCCCTTGACTGAAGGATAGTGTTCCACCATTCTAAGGCTGAGTTCTTAAACAGATTGGAAGCAAACATTATCTTGTCCTCTTCCGCACACTTGCTTATTTTCAGAACAGCCTCAGTCTTTTCTATCCAGCGTAGAGTTGCAATGGGTCATTCATTGCCCAAGAATTCTATTGGTTTACAAGACCAGAATTCTTTATAAGAACAACCATAAGGCATGGTTCTTCTTCTTTTGGGAATGGGCGCTTGAAGTACAGGTCCATTGTTTACGCTGTTTTCAGGTTCGGTTGGTCGCTTACTGCTATGTTTACTTTTATTATCAGCTTCCTTAACCGTTTGGATAATAAATGGCATCGCATCTATTATTCCTTGTGCCACTATGTGTTGGATGGCACTATTATCCACTTGGTTTCCATTGTTAACGTTGTTTGGATTCTCATTAATCGGGTTATTGTCATTCTGGATGTTATCATTCTGGTTTTCCTGATTCACTTCGTTGTCCATCTGAATTTTAGACATTTACCACATATTAATATCACAAAATAATATTTAATATAGCCAATCACATGACACACATTTTGGTCAAAAGCGTCGATCATTGCGACTTACTCTATTTTTATATAATATGCATATAGTACAAACCAACACTGAAAATTAAAATTACAATACCAACTGAAATTAAAATTACACTAATAGTAGTAGGCATCCGTAGTTTTTTTTTTCAAACACACATATCATATATTATATTATTATTACTAGCATTATCACCATCTCTACTATCACATTCATGGATATGGATTCATCCAGAAATCCATATTGCGCTAGTCGTACTTCTAGACGAGTCGCTATCCCACCTGTCTCATTCTTTCGCTACTCTCTAATATTTCCTCACCAAATGTCCTGAGTTCTTGTACATTTTCTGCACTCATTGGGGGTGCAGGTTCTAGGACTGGGTTCGGAATCTAGGGTGCGGGTTCCTGGTATGGGGGTGTGGGTGCCTGGTATGGGTAAGGATTCTCTAAAATTTCCCTAATGAATACATCATTATCGTAATAGGGATCTAGTGGATCTAAACCTGGGTAGGCTCCTAGATTTGGCATGGGCAGATCTTCATGTATGGGGTAACGTTGCACATAGTCCCTATTGTCGTCCCACCACGGGTCGTAATTTGGGTCTAAGGGGTTAGGTGCTGGTACCCTAGGTATCTCCTCTGGGTTAAAATCGTGCATTTCTACTTGATTTTCAGGGTTCTCTATTTCCATTGGTTGGTCGGGAAATGGTGGTTGTGGTTGGGGTGCTATCAGTTGCTCCAGGTTAGGGTCGGCTGCAGTGGTTGCTAAGATATGGAAATTAGCTAGGCTTCTATTAAGCATATCCTGTGTATGGGCATCTGTCTCTCTTTTAGCGGCTGCTAGGACTCTCTGTTCTTGCAACTTTTTCATTCGCTTCCTACGCTCATGTGCTCCCCGACTGAACCATCCTCTCTTTTTCTGAGGGAATGGCTCTTCAGACTGAGCCTTAAACACGTATATTCCTTCTTCAGTATCAGCAGAATACCCTGAGAGGGCAGGCTGTGAAGAGGCGCCTTCGCTTCTAGGCGAACCAGACAATTGACTGTACGCGTCAGATGGTCCTTGGTCGCTCATACTGTAAACTAACAAATAGTCAAATAACACACAATAATAATAAAATACAATTATGAACGTATTTCCATAATTTATTTTCTAACACTTTGAATTTTGGTGTCAGGAGAACACTTCTGCGGCTGAATCAGTGGCTTAGCTCTGATACCACATTCTGTCGCAACCCCCGTTCCCTAGCAACCCGGGAATGGGCGGCCGCGGCCAGTTTCGGTGGTATCTGCTAATTGTCTATTTTGGCAGCGGAAATTACATCAGGACCGTAGTTAGGAAATATTTTATCAGAGTAAAATACCACACTTTTAATATATTAAACACATGGGATAAAACCCAAGTTTTAAGTACACACATTTTCATAGGAATAAATCCTATTTTTATTTAGTAAAAACATCTATTTATTTTAGGTACTTTATTGCCACTTTTCCAAGCCTTCAGTGCTGTCCAGGTGGCTTCTATTTGGCTTTCACATTTTGTTACCTGAAACGCGTTTAAAAATATTTTGTCAGTGGGAAATACTGGTGAGTGAATCCCAGTTTAATCAAATTTAAGTAAAAACCATTGTACAGTATTGAGGGAGGTCTCGCAATTACATTTGTTTCCAAGTCATATCAATTACCACCCACGGTATTGTCAACCGACTTGTGGTCATGTTACCCCTCGCAAGGCAGTAACAAATTTTGTATACAAAACCCCAACATACCGACGATAATTGTATCCTTACAAATACTCAATAACTGTTTAAGATATAATTAATTCTGTGAGGTTTTGCAAAAAGGAGATTACTCACATTGCTGTCTTAGATTATCCTTTAGGGTTTCCTGGTGACAATCTATAATTTACACAAATGCACACGCGTTAGTATAATAACCCATTTTAACATTAGTAATACCCTCCCCGAGATGACATTCCAACGACTACGTCGGGCAGAACCACGACAGCCGTTACGGAACCCTAGATCAATCGGGTAGAGTATCTAATACGTATCCAGGGGTTATGATACATACAACGGAGCAAAACTTCGTTATTTAAGGGGTATTATGCCCGGAGATTATGTTATCTATTCAGAAATTCGTTGAGAGAGAAAGAGATTGAGCGAGTTTTGACTGAAGGCCCGAGCTCCAGCTTTATAGGGGCTGATTTTGGGTCTTACGCGGCCCGCGTAAGATGTAGCAAGGGGCTACGCGGCCCGCGTAGTAGGGGTGTAGGGCTTAGCTCCGTCGATTCAACAAACTAGACTTGCCACGATGATGACACGTGTCGGCACCGGGTTTCGCCCTGCCTTGGAGCTGTCGCGCCCCGCGTGAGCCTTATTTTTCTTGTTTTTATTTAATTTTTAATGTTATATCGTATTTTGGGCTCGGTTTTCACATACGGGGTGTATTTTAAGACATATTGGGAGATTTTTAATTATATTTAGGGTGTCGGAAAAATTTCAGGAGGGTTGTTATAAAGTTCCTTCATCCTTAGGTGAATTAGACAGTTGACGATAAGCGTCTGAAGGTCCTTGATCACTCGTATTGTAAACTAACAATTTGTCAAATAACACAAAACAATAATATACGCATATAATCCCGTAGATAATTTCCTAACATAACAGATAAAATTTTGGTGTCAGCAGAACACTTCTGTGGCTGAAATCAGTGGCTGTAGCTCTGATACCACCTTCTGTCGCAACCCCCAACCCCTGCCTCGGGAGGCGGGCGGCTGCGGCCTACTCAGAGATGGTGGTATCGGTGTTTATCAATTTGGCAGCGGAAATTTCATCAGGATCGTAGTTAGGAAATATTTTATCAGAGTAAAACAACACATTTTATAATAATAAATATATTGGGATAAAACCCAAGTTTTCGTTAGAAACGTGTTTTTAGGGGTAAACCCTAAATTATTGAAATAAAACATCTTCTTTATTTAGGTACTTTTTATAGCCACTTTTCCAAGCCTTAAGTGCTGTCCAGCTGGCTTCTATTTGGCTTTCACATTTTGTTACCTGAAACACGTTCAAAAACATTTTGTCAGTGGGAAATACTGGTGAGTGAATCCCAATTTAATCAAGATAGGTTTTATCAGTTTACAACATTGAGGGCAATCTCGCAATTACATTTGTTTATTTTTCTACTTTAATTACCACCCACGGTACTGTCAACCCGACTTGTGGTCAGGTTACTACTCATAGTGTAGTAACAAATTTTGTATACAAAACCCCAACATACCGACAATAATTGTAGAATTACAAATACTCAATCACTGTGCAATATAATTTAAAACATTGTGGCTTTGTAAAATAGTTTGCAAAAAGGAGGATTACTCACATTGCTATCTTAGGTAATTTCCTGTGGCTTCATGGTTGTAATCTATAAATTTTAAATAATGCACACGCGTTAGTATAATAACCCAATTTTACATTAGTTATACCCTCCCCGATACAGAACTCCAACGACTACGTCGGGCAGAGCCTCAACAGCCGTTACGAAGCACTAGATCAATCGGGCAGCGTATCTAATACGTAACTGGGGGTTATGATACTTACATCGAGGCATAACTTTGCTATTTTAGTGGGTATTATACCCGATATAACTTCTACACTTCAGAAATTGAGAGAGACAGAGAAATGAACGACGTAAATGAACTGCCTGAGCTCCCATTTTATAGGGCTGCTTCGGCAGTCCCTCGCGCCCCGCGTAAGACGCACAAGAGGCTTACGTGCCCCGCGAGACAGGGGGTGTAGGCCCTAGCTTGGTTCGGTCATCAACTAGCTTCGACACGCATAACGACACGTGGCAACTCCGGAGGAGGCCTGGTGGCTAGGCGCTCGCGGCCCGCGTAAGACGAAGACTAAGTCTTCGCGGCCCGCGAGAGATCATAAAAATTGATTTTTATTTAATTTTTATAAAAAGAAAGCACTACAAGAAATTTGGTGCTTTACCAACACAAAGTATGTGTGGGAAAAAGCATATAGTGTGTTGGTAGTTGTCTTTACCTACACATAAATTAAGTGTAATGATGTGTAGGCTCGTGACTGTGGATATAGACCATTACCCACACATAAATTATGTGTAGGTATATAGCAAGCTATACCTACACATATATGTGTGGCTAAAAGGCATTTATATGTGTGGTTAAAAGTACAACAATTTGTTTAGAAGGCAGGTGACGTGGCATCTGACGTGGCAGGTGACGTGGCATCTGACGTGGCAGGTGATGTGGCATCCGACGTGGCAGGTGACATGGCATCCGACGTGGTAGGTGACGTGGCATGAATATATGTGTAGGTAAAAGTAATCTTATATGTAGGTAAAAGTAATATTATGTGTAGGTAAATGTTGAAGATGTGTTGGTATTGATCTTAATATGTGTTGAAACAAATGTAAACTAAAAAACAGTAAAATCATACATAATGTCATAAACGTCACCATTGATTAATACATGAAAAAAGTGCCAATTTGATTAATACATGAAACAAATGTAAACTACAGGGGGTCCAAAGGAACGTCCTGAAACTTTTCGTAGATTGGTCCGATGACGGTTTTAGCGTATTTGCTTATATCAATAAGGTAATTTTCTTCCAGCATTTCCACCGAGAGTTTTTCATGTTCATCGGCCATCACGTGGTTATGGAGACAAAGTCAACTCTGCAGCAGAAGTTAACGAACTCAGAGATAATGGCATAACAATTGCATTAAATACAGATGGAATTTAACATATATGAATGGACAAAGATCATAATTTCCCTAGTTCAAAGCTGTTAATTCCCAACTGTCTTTTATTTTACGAATGATCAATTACACACACCTGGTATTATTGTCCATACATACATACAGTACAAAAAATCTTAACCTTCGCGTTCTTTCTTCATGTAAGTCCGGTGCTTTGCGTCATCAAAAGCGTGTAACTTAACATCACGCCATCTGTAATGTTCAAAGCCATAACACTTCAAATTTAACATCCAAATAAGGTTTCGCTTTTTTTACGAGATAACACGCATGTATCGGTACTATTCAAACCACGTTAAACAGCTGAAAAAACTTTTATCATCCTGTTTCTTTTTTTATTGAGGTTTCATATAAAATCGTAATGATAATATTATACCTTCCTGTTCCAAGCTTCTCAACAGCTAGACCGGGTGTTAATCGCGCATTGGCTGCATTCTACCTGTGACTATCTAAGAAAAATAATTTTACGGATTGTGTTAAATGTCTCAATTTCCCTTCAACAGTGATATAAAAGAAAGTTCTTACATGAGCGAATAGTTAACTTTATCATTATCCAAAAGTAGATGTAAAAAACCAACCCGTAAACTCCAAATCATTTGCCATTCACCTTCGATGAGCTGCTATTCACCCTTGGTAACAGTTTGATTCACCTGCAAGACGACAAATATTTGAGAAGAGTTTTTGAATTAAAGGATTCCATGGTTCATAATTGTAAAGTTCTGAAATAGCACTTGCATCACTGAACTACCAGAAAAATTAGCAGACAAATTAAGGTTGTCCGCCAATAAAGATGTACTTTAGAAACGCTTACATCTGGGTATATACGATCGCCAACATACAATATATCATCTCCATGTATGCCTAAAGAATTTTCAACCATCTGAGCTTCCATCGTTACAAGCTTCACCTGCTCGATCGTCTTTCAAACCGACATAATCTCCTTCGATATCTCACCGGCTCGATCCAAATTCACTTTTTTATAAGCTCGGCTCGATCAAAAAAAGAAGTCGCTTCATTATTCTAGGTCCCAGCATTTAACTTGTTTGTCATCACCAGCAGAGAAATGTAGGTATGCCTGGTGCTAACAGCGAGACCTGCAATATGAAAAATTCGATATGTGTTTCAGATGCTAAGTGTACAAAATCAATGGCATCATATGAAGTATTCTACTTGCAATTCTTTTTGTATAAATGTACGTGTATGCTTATTCATGTATAACAAAAAAGTTTAAAACAACAATACTGCATACAGTTAGATTAATCTTGTTTGCAGCCACGACCCATATGAAGTATTCTACTTGCAATTCTTTTTGTATAAATGTACCTCATTGGGGTGTATTTTAAGGCGTATAGGGGTGTCATAAATATTTTAGGAGTGTCGGGATTATTTTTAGGAGGGTTGTTATACCGAGCTTGCCCTAGCTCGGCTCGGCTCATGAACAGTCCTAGTTTTGGGATGGGTTTGGGACATACTTGTAGGAACCATTTGCGCAAAACAAAATAAAACAGTTTTATTAATCAATACAAGAAAGTAAAGGAAAACAATAAATTACTGTAATGGTTACAGCTGAAATAAAGAAATTACAAAACATAAATGTAGAAAACAGAACGTGTTTTGGCTGAGGATCGTGTTGAACACATGTCCCTTAAAACAAATTATGAGTCTCCCAGGAGAACTCGTTTCGTTTCCTAGGGTACAAAAGCCGGAGCAGTTGCTATAGTCGGGGAAGATGTAAACCCAAAGGTATACCTTGAATGTAAAGAAGAAAAGATGTAGAAAAAGTTGGAGAGTTTTTGCAGTGTATTCTGATGTTTCAGTTGTGTCTTAAATCAAGGCCTTACCTTGGTTTTATAGTGTAAGCTGAGTCGAAACAGTCCACAGAACTAAAACCGGTCAAATAAATGTTATAGAACGTCTTCGATGCAATGCATTGCGTTTTTATATTCTGATTTGTAACTGTTTGACTCGCTGCAACACCAGACTTGAAACTGATCTATTGCTGTGCACATGATTTGCCATGCAGACCAGGAAGCCACCTAGTCGTGCGCCACTCGCGCGCCATGCCACATCACCTGCGAACACTTGTCTAACCACTTGTTCTCACCACCGTTGTACTGGACCACGACACATGGTAAAAAATACAAAGGCGACTCTCAAGTGTGTGCGAGTGTGAGTTAGGGTGCTTCGCACCCTTCATGAATCCACACGTGTGTGGTGGCATTTACCGCGCTCAAAGCATGAGCGTCAGTCTCCCCTTCTGCAATTTGGGGAGTGGTTTCAGTCAAGAACCTCGCAAGGTTCATAGTGGTCAAGTAGAAAAACATTTTTTGTTTCACTTTTTAAAGTTCAAACCCGAGAAGTTCTCGGGGTTTTCAGCATGACTGGTGATGTGTGTAAAATGCAACATATAAATTACATCAAGTGAGGCATAAAACTAACCTTTTTTTAGTACTAATGTTGGAAAAAGTATGCTTTTGTCTTCCTTTTGTATTTTCAGGATTAAATGAGCGTAAATGAACTAAAGGAGCAAATATGCAGCAAAATCTAACATAATTACAAGAAAAGGAATAAACGTGGCATGCCCGACCCCTCAACAACATCTTTCCAAGCAAAAACAAGAGATTAGAAGGCTGAACACGGCCCCGTGCCCAGCGGACACGGGGGCGTGGTCAAGTGTCTGCAGAAAAGACAAAGTTGTAGAAGCTTCTATTTTCCGACACGGGGGCGTGCCCAGCTCAACACGACCATGGTCAACGCTAAGATTCGCAGAATCCAAGCAAATCTTGATAGTATAGATACGATTCTGCACACGGGGCCGTGCCTGTAACACGCCGTGTTACGAAAGTCAAAGTCAAAGTCAAGATTGAAGTCAAAGGAAGAAAATATTGCTAAATGCGATCTGTAACTCCTTGCTTAGCTACTGTTTTGACTTCTTTGACTTGTAATCAAATCTTTTACTTTAATTGCTTTAGTTGTATTATGTGGAGTATCTATTAATAATCGAGATTTAAACGATGTTTATCGCATGTTTTATCGCTTTATCGCTAATCGCATCGCAATCGCGCTCGCACCTGGATTAGTAGATTCTGAATATTGTTTTACGTGTGTGAACTATTTATGTGTTACTTGTGCATGTTTATTTATTTTTATGTTTGTGGTGATTAATCGAAACGCAATCGCAACTCTATCGCAACGCAACTTAATCGCAAACGCTAAACGCAAGTTATTTATAGTGATTGTATGTTAGATATAGTATTTGTGTGTTTATTATTAATCTATCGCATCGAAATTCGCTTAAACGCATCGCAATGCTCGACACGCGAAACGAAACGCCAAATCGCAACTCGACGGAGCCACTCGATTGAGTGACCACTCGATCGAGTGACCACTCGATCGAATGGCCATCCGATCGGATTGCCATCCGATCGAAGTGCTATCCGATCGAGGTGCATCCCTTGCACTCCCTTTCCCTTTTTGGCAACCTATAAATACCCACCTGTCACATCATTTGTGATGTGACAGCTCTCTCACTCGAACAGCCGCACTCAGACCTTCTTTCTCTCGATTTCTTACGATTCTTGTAAGTTTTCAACCTAAATCTTGTACTTCCCTGATCTACACACACTTCTTCATTATTTTCTCTTTTGAATCTTAACTTTTAACCGTGAAATCATCGGATTTGAGGTGTTCTAGGGTGATGTCATCATGGAGTTCTTATGAACTTCAAGTCTTGACCTCATTCCACCAAGAATAACTCAGATCTGGAGGATTTCCACATCACGTCTTGACCTCATTCCACCAAGAATAACTCAGATCTGGAGGATTTCCACATGATTAAGCAATGTTTTCACATAGATCTACACATATTCATAGTTAAAAGGATTGAAAGATGGTTTTCTAACTTTCTTTCAACTCTTTTACACTTGATGCACTCAAAACCGATAGAATCGGAGCTTGTACAGTCCTTCTACTCTTTCTTAGTGATGTGTTGGTTCAAGATCTGGTTTCTATCAAAGAGACAACCGATTTTGGGTTAGACGTGAATGACCGTCACGAACCAGTAAACTAATCGGATTTGGGTGATTCCTGTTCGATCGGATAACTTGGGTCATGATGGGGTTTCTGTTGTCTAGCACGTTGTCACACCGTCTTGATCAAACCGCAAAACCTTCAAAGACTTAACAACTTTCAAGGTTGCAAGAAGATCAGATCGCAGGACGGATCGCCGTCCGATCGGATTGCCATCCGATCAGATTGCCATCAGATCGAACAGCTATCCGATCAGATTGCACTCGAGTTCCAACACTTAAACTTTTTCTTCAAACTTTTAAAGATCTGAACGTCGAACAGATTACCGTCCGATCAGATAGCCATCCGATAGAACGACCTTCCGATCATTTGACTTTTGGAACTTCAGCACTTAACCATTTTCATAATTTTCAAAGATCATCTGTAACTAACGGATCACCAACTGATCAGATTGCTATCCGATCGAGCGACAATCCTGCTGTGAACCTGTTCTCACTAAGTGCCTGCCAATCGGATCGCTATCCGATCGAACGGTTGTTCGATCAATCGACCTGAAAGGTAGAGATACTTCTCTGTTTTTCAAAATGCTACAACAAAAACTTCAAAGCCATCATACACAAACACATCATTACCAAACGAATGTCAATCCAATCGAATGGCCATCCGATCGGATTACCACTCGACACTTAGCCACCTTTCACCGTTTCACACGTCGCTTATCGTTTATACTATCGTTAACTGTTTAGGCTAATCTCTCAGCGCTCCCTTCAATCCAAGAGAGTGTTTACTTGTTAAACGCTATCTGTGAGTATACTCGAACCCTTTTTGCTTTATGCACTTTTGGTTGTTACATACGTTACTTATTCTAAATCATAATCGACACACAACGCAAATACTATTTATACGCCGACCGTTATAGCATGCTACGTGTTATTCGATGAATGCTTGTATGTTATGTTAACACAGTGATTGTTGCCTGACACCTTAGCAACGATAGTACTATAGTTTGGACTCAGCACCTATTGTGGAGAGGGGTTGTTAAGGGCTTTACTTCACGTGTCCCATCGGGGATATGTGTTGCGCATACTACAACTCGCAGTCACGTCTGTGCATATTTCTCTGTCGATAACCTACTTGCCTTCACTTTGTACATGTTACACGCTGGTTATGCGTAAACGATTTCGAACTCTATTATTACTATTAGATTTGTATGCTCACCTTTACACTATGTGTATTGACTTTATTTTAACGTATGTGACAGGTGCTTAGGATGCTTGCTTGCTATTTGATGGAATCGAGCTTAGGAGAGTCTAGAAACCAACGAACAATTTACTTATATTTGAGTTGTCGAAACAGAACTATTTGTCTTTGAATTGTCTGTAATAACTATGCTACTTGTTATGTCATGGTATGGGACGTGATGCTTAAATAATTGGTAATCATAGTTGTTATGGAAACTTCTGGACAATCTGTTTTGCTCAGCGCCGCGCCCCGATGTTTCCGTCATCGGTTAGGGTGTGATAGATTGGTATCAGAGCCATAACTATAGGGAATTAGGAAAGACTCGACCTAGTCCGGGTCGATGTCTTAGAAACGACCTAGTCTATAGTCTAAGCACCAACAGACCGACTTGTGCATGCCCTGTGGGGGTATTGTACGAGCTTACTTGCTATTCTTGCTCGCACTCGCTTTACACTATCACTGCACGCTATTTTTCGAAAATGAACGAGTGAATAGATCGATATTAGTTGTGAAAACCGCAAACTCTCGACCGGATCACTTGTTCAACCCGCATTTTCATCTATAAACAGGAGAATTTGCGTTGAATCAGGAGTGAAATCCGTACTTTAACGCAGATTTTCCTCTCTATCTCATCAAAACAGGAAAGAAGTTGTTAAGTCAGGGGTAAAACCCGAACCTTGACGACTTATTACGCTCCATTTTGGTTTTACAAAACTCTCACCAAAGTCTCGACGGACTCCAACGACTTGAAGTCACACTGTAACTGGAAGGATGCATGCCGTTCGCCCAGATTGAGGCGAGAGCACAGATCTGAAGGCCAAA